>MU191057.1:20758-38437 GCA_016904865.1 Pissodes strobi | reverse complement strand
ATGACCATTCGTTGAGGACTGACTGGACTCGACCTATTTGGTTCCCTGGAAACAATTTGAAGTTCTTTTGAAAGTACTACTAGTTTACGTTAGATTTTAAGAGAGTTAATTCGTTTAATTTATATTGATTTGCTTTAATTTAGTTTCACTTTGATTTAGGTTCACTTTACTTTTTACTGACGTAACTTTAGGGAGGTTTGAACCTGTTACCAGAAAGCATTTGCCCTAAAGGTACAACTAACCAGATGACCAGGTGTGGAGGATTTGAACTTGTTACCAGAAAGCGTTTGCCCTAAAGGTACGACTAACCAGATGATCAAGTTGTCGTTTACTCGATTTGCACGTTCTTTTATACCAAAATTTGTTGAAAGTTTACTGATTGTTTTTAAAACATGTTTAGATAATAAGTACAATATTTTACCATTCAAGATCAAGTATCAAGTTCAAACTTTAGACTGAGTGTTCTTTTTCGTGATTACGATTTCTAGATTACATATATATGCCCCCCCTCCTTCTTGCATTGGTCCCCAATGTAAAACATCTTTTACGGTTAAAAGGTTCAAAAAGAGTAGAATTTTCCTAATAAAAATAAGGATTTGTTAGCGACTGTCAAAAAAATAATTAAAAAACTGTTATCGCAGAGACGATCAAAAACTTATTTTTGATGAGTATATTTAAAAGAGGGAAACCTCCTTAACTATTAACGAGTGGTCCTCAATATTCGAATAGTCATAACGTTCCGTACATAATTAAATATAAGTTATATTTGAGCACTTTAATCTTTATTCTGGCCTATAGCTTAGTTCGGTCCTGGATTCCAGCCAATGGGTCTCAATCTACGTCCGTACTCAATTCAGAACCTTTGTCGGTTTCCTTTTAGCTGCTGTGTGTATCAGGACTCCATCAACATTGAATAGTGAGTGCTCCATGTACATGCCACAAATATAAACAAAATATGACTACCAAATATTGACATTTTCTCCTTATCCTAATGTTATATTAATATAAGTATGCATATGTATATGATTTCTTAAAAAAAATATCTCTGACAATATTTGTTATTTTATTTTTTATCAATCGGTAATTTTGATTGAAAATTATAATTATCATTTGAATATACAGCATACTTATACTAAATAATTATATGATTGATTCCTAGGTGCGTTAAACATATGCCAGTACTTTAGTTGGTCCACTGTGTACGAAAACCGAAATGGAACATTGTTGTAAATATTATTAAAAACATATTGGTGCTTAAAAGAATTGAGAAATTCTTTTTTTTTATGCCTTCCATTTTTCTTGGCCCCGTATACCTTTTTATACTTATATCCGTATTTTCATATTATTGTTATCCGGAAAATCGGCAATTATGCTTTAACAAATGAAAATATTAATTGTTATTGAAATATTGAATTGTTCTAAGTTTATCTTACAGCTATGTTTAAAAATACGTTTAACATTAATTCGTCGTTATACTTTAACCCTTTATTACATGTGATCGTCATATTGTTGAATCAGCGTGTTGCAATTGCTCGAAATTTGAAGGTCTCCGGCGATAGCGTCATTGTTGTTGGATTTTGTTTCTGTAGAACATATACTTGGCCTACCTTGAAAAAGATTGCTGACTGTTTATGATTATATAACATTGATATCTTGATTTCATTGATAGTAAACATTGCCGGGATTGTTTAGAACAATATTAATTACATCGGATATTTAATACATGTATGGGTTATTTACACCTTTTGACTGCCATCAATTATATTGCATTAAATGATGATTTGAATTGGATATTAGTATTTTTAATGTTATTATCCTTCCTGGAGTATCGCCTTTATCTAAGAAGGCTAATGGTTGATATTCGGTGTAAATTACCTCACAAGCTACAAATTTTTCACTTAGTATTTATAACAACATAGATACACTTTTACTTATCATTAATATTAGTTGCCTTTTGATGACTGCAGGGTTGTGTGGATTTAGAATTGTATGTACTGTACGACTGTAATTCTCCTTATTCCATATTCCATGCATGATTATTCTATCTTTATGTTGGCTTATTCTTATATATATTTACTTAATCTAAATTTTCTTGTATCCATGTATATGCTATTTTATTTCGTTATTTCTATGTTTCTATATTTTGTAAACTAGAAATCGTATTCACGAAAAAAGACCACTCAGTCTAAAGTTTGAACTTGATACTTGATCTTGAATGATAAAATTAATATCTAAATATGTTTTAAAATATGTTTTAAAAACAATCAGTAAACTTTGAACAAATTTTAGTATAAAAGAATGTGCAAATCGAGTAAACGGCAACTTGGCCATCTGGTTAGTCGTACCTTTAGGGCAAACGCTTTCTGGTAACAGGTTCAAACCTCCCTAAAGTTACGTCAGTGAAAAGTAAAGTGAACCTAAATCAAAGTGATACTAAATTAAAGCATACCAATATAAAAAAACGAATTAACTCTTAAAATCTAACGTAAACTAGAAGTACTTTCAAGGGAACCAAATAGGTCGAGCCCGGTTCCTCTTTGACACGTGGTGGAGTCGCCGCCGCCGGGGCCGTTCTGGTCGCCGTACATAGGACATAGGACCATGGGCTCGTCAAGGAAATAACCTTTGTCCTAAGTCATTTTTGACAAGTGCTGTTTTGATTGCTGGGCACCCTGGCATACAGGGTCAGTCAATTTTTTTTCTCGCCAGAATTAAATAAATCTCCAAACACAATTCATAGCCATTAAGATACACACGGTTAAATTATGTTCCAGCTTCTCTTCAGATTTAAGATACCATCAATTAACAACGGAGTATTACAGAGATTGGGTGACTTCGAGTTGTTCATCACACATCTTCCAGAGGGAGTGAATCTTTTATGTGGGCGGAATTGCATTCCTTCGATAAAAAATCTCTATCCCATGGTAATATAAGCATAAGAAAAATCAACAAAATAAATTAAGCACAAGGCACTCATACGATGGACCCATGGATCAAGACATCACCAGTCAATATAACAAAGCAAGAGGACCATAATGACGAAGCAAATTTCACTTAATCATGCGAGAAGCGAAAGAGGCGATGGCAAAATATAAGACAGAGAATATACAGCAAAAATATAAGAAAAGGGCCATTAGCAAGGACAACGACGTAGAGAAAAAAAATACTAGCATTGTTTGGGGAAAAAAGTTGCACGCAATTATAATTTTAAAACACAAGTATCATACTTTAGATCATAGAGATGATCGCCCTTATGCGAGGAGCAAGGAAAAAATAAGCAGTCTATGCAGATATGGAGAGATGTAGCTAGAATATAGTTACAATTTTAAACGCAAAGTGTTAGAGATTACCTACCCTATTGGGAAAATCATAGCAAAAGCAAAATTGAGGAGTAGAATGGAGAAATGAGTAACTAGGAAATAGAGTTACCGTGTTAACGATAAGTACCCTCTTGGAAAAATCGTATAGGTGAAACACAAAGGCGTGGACATAATTAAAGCACAAACAATATAGCTTTGCGTAGCTATATTGTTTGTGGTTAAAGTCATATAAAACTATTAGGTATCTAAGGTACATACAGTAACAGTAACTAGAAGAAATCCGCTTAAATATAAGAAGAAACCAGTAACTATAAAGAAACAATACACTAGGGGAGTACGACGAACTGGACCAGGGATGGAGGAAACCAGGAAAAAAATAAAAAATAACAAAAAAAAACGTAACTAAGTAACTAGGAAGCAACCAAAAAGTAAGCAAATACATAGAAACCTGACACTAAGAAGAAAACAGAAACTAAGCAACTAAGTATATGAAATTAGGGAATAGAAATAATAAAAATAGGACAAATATGTTAGGAAGATCGAAATAGAATTTGGAACGCGAATGTTGATGATAAGTATCTGAGATGATGGAGAAAATCGTAATGGAAACAACGCGAATGCTAATGATAAGTATCTCAGATGATCGTAGTTTTGCATAAGCTATCGAATGACAATAGCTTCGAATTTAACCCGCGGATAAAACTAACCGGAACTTTTAAACCGCCGGTTAAGTTCAAAGTTGCTATCATTTGATAACTTATGAAAACTAAGATAGCGATGTGCAAACCGTTTTGCTCTATCTTTAGCCGTTTAGATTTTTTTGATTTTTGGGTCCAATCAGCCCCTCACTCTACTCCTTTCCTTTGGAGTATAAGCCGCTCTAGGTTCTTCAGTCCTATCGGCTTTAGCTTTGCAAGCTCTATCTAACACACAACCTACCTACCACCGTTCCTTATCTTGCCTATCGCCACCACGGAGGCGTAAAATCGTAGTACCGAAGTACGACCGGAAAACAGTGACGTATTCGCGCATGAATGTTTTGGGATTTGTATTTGATCGGTGCAGGAAGCCTCGTCAGGTCAAACGCCGTTGTTGCACCACATCCAAAATGCCGTTACCCTTCCATCTTTAGCGTTATCGTTCCATTTTACTGCCAAGAACCTCCTCATCAGGTCGCTAGTATCACCAATGTTTACAGAATAAGTATAAGTCCCCGCACTCTCGACAAACCGCTAATCTACCTCCTCTCGTCCCGCTTGAGAGGAATCGGGTCCCCATCGACTCCGCGTTACGTCAAGGTGACGTACAGAGTAGCATGACAGTGGACAATGATCGAGTTAAATAAAATTAGTGTTTTGCTATACGCACTAGCCATCAGTATCGTGTCGTGGGAAGCTTTTTACCGTTTTTGGAATGTTACAGAAGGCGAGATCCTGGTGATTGGACTCGCATATACCGTAATCTAACTAGCTTCGTGATTGCTGCCGTACCGTTTCTTACCGTCTGATACCGCGGCAATAATCATGTTTCTTACCGTTACGTCACATGTACCATATCCCCTTCTGGTAATACTTTATTTCAGATTCGATACTTTAGATTGCATAAGAGCATTCCGTGATTTGTGTTTCGAGTTAGCAATAGAAATACTGTATTAGGTTTCTGAAATTATTTGTTTCCTTTTGATTCCCGTCCTGCTAGTATTAAGAACGTTTCGAAGGCAATCGGCAACCAATACGGACAAGCGCAATTGACCTCTGGTTTGCCGTTTCTCCACTGTAACAAGCTGCCCGGTGTACTGTGGGCACTTACCACGTTAATTCAAAGCGCCTCCAAGAGATAACTAATTGTTAAAATTAACCGTGTGATACTGATGCAAGCCGATCCGAACCGAAGCTCCTCACAAGATGACTTTTGGAGTTCTTTTTATAATTCAGAAAGAGTACATCGGTTTATTACTAAATTAAATTTGAGGTACAAATAAGTATGCCATTTTTTTAATTTTAGAAGCTTACAGGCATAATTTGTTAATAAATGTAAAAATAATAAATTAAGAACAATTTTTATTTCAGGTTGAGGAATGTGACAAATTACCAAGGCAAATGTGTAGCAGTTGCATAAAGCGCATGTACCAGAGCTACAATTTCCTATCCGAATGTAAACGTTCGGAATGGACTTTAAAGAACATAATATTGAGAGGAGAAAGAGATGGCCAACATGACGCGATAGAGAACACAAAAGTAAATCCAAGCAGAATACATAATGAAAAAGACGCTTGTGATGCTTATATGGCAGGCCATATTGATAATATTGATAAAACCATGCCAGAGTCTGGTTTTAGTGATAACAGTATACTAGGTTGTGATAACATTGATAAGAGCCTACCAGAGTCTACAACTGCAAATACCAATTGTTCTGTGACAAATGGAAGTGATGGAGAAATTATAGCTGAGCATAACACAGAAAAAACCATTTTGCATGAAATACAGAGCATTAAAAGTGATATTTCAAAATTAAGGGCCAATAATAAGATGAGATGGCGCCAAAAAATTAAAGCAAGGTTACTAAATCACAAATATTTACCTAAGAATAGCAAGATGTCTAGAAATAAAGGTAAATATAGTTTTCTGCACTTCCATTTATTTCACTGTTCGATTGTTTAAACCTAATAACAAATTTAAATTTTCATATAGTGTGGCATGTATAGAATACTTCTAATATATAGATATAACTAAAACTTTGTTTTAGTTTACGAGTTTTTATTATCTGACAGTAAGATTAAGTAACTTTAGGAACTAAAGTTGGAGCTATATGATGTGTGATTGTAGATTTTTCAACAATTTCCAACACAAAATAATGATTGCATTTGCCGATATGACTGGCCAAAATGCTTTATATTAATAGTATGTAGCCTTAAAACAACCTTTTGTTGGAGGATAAATTGTAGTTTTTTTTTATTACTCATAAAGTGTCCGGCGATAGAATATTCACTCTTGGAAAACCTGTACTAGACATAGGGTAAGTATATCCTCTCCTCGTTCTACAATACAATACACGCACTCAATGGACTTGAGCAAATTTAAATTTTTATGTTGAAGGAACGAAGGTAAGTTAGTTGTGTTTTAGTACATACTGTGACGAAAAATCTATTCTTTTTAATTGCTATAAAAAGAATAGTGTTTTTGTGTCTAAGGTCAATAATTAGTGGTTGCATCGAATTGGAACGACATAATAAAAACACCTGAGTAACTTAAAAGGCATTCCGTTATCTATAATTCGTACAGACTGTTTTTTCCAGTAGTACCTATTTTCCTTTATAATTTAATTTTTTTGTCGGCTTAACGTAAATGTTTGGCGTACCATCAGCTGATCCAATAGAACCGGACTTCGACCTTTTTCGTCTACAAAATGGAACCTGGTTTTAATTTTGATTTTACTTGAATCAAATCAGATTAAAAAATGCTTTATTAACTAAGATTACTTGTGTACAAAACAATAAAATAGATGGATAAATTAGATAACACGTCACATTGACAGATCTAACTGTTACCAGGTGTTACATGCTCAGATATCCGATATAAAAAGGAAAAAGAAAAAAAAACAAAAGAATGGAATAATGCAATTAAAAGTAACACCGCAAAAATCAAACACAACACTACACAGTTGCATTTGGATAAAATTATTGAAGTCATAGGTAGTAGAATAGACACATAGGCAACACTCAAGAAAGAAACAAGTGCGCAGAAAATAAGACAACACAAACGTCATTACCGCATTTCTAAATTAAAATTTGTATTGAAAAACTCATCCAAACAATAGTAAGGGTTGTTCATTAATTGGGTCTTCAATTGCTTTTTAAAGACCTCAGCTGACTTGATTCCACGAAGGTGTAGTGACAGATGGTTAAAAATGGCCTTAGCGTTATATATAATAGATTTTTTTATTAGTGAACTTGTTGGTATTGGAACTGGCACTCTGTGCGTTGATCTTGTGTTGGTTGGGTTAGGGGAGTGTATGTCATTTTGAAATTTCTGGTGGACCATCGTTGCTGTCTCGAGCACAAGTAAACCCGTCAAGGTTAACACTCGCAGTTCTATAAACAAGGGTCTGCAAGTGTGCCAAGTGACAACCCCCACACATGTGCCTTACGCCCACTTCTGCAACACAAAGACCGCGTTGAAGAGTTCCCCGTCGCAACTTCCCCAAAAACACAAACCATACCTCAAGTGAGATTCAATGAGACCAAAATATGCAACTCCAACAGTCTCCCTATTTAATTGCCGACTCTGGACTCTGATACCATAGCAAACAGATGCCAATTTTGTTTTTAACTACCCTATATGAGTTTCAAATCTATCTCAACTTGTCCAAATAAATGTCCAAATTTATTTTCTTCAAGATTAGTAAGCAAACAAGTTTTGATCATTGCAAAAATATTTTCGCAACCAATGCAAACATCTCATGTTTTTAGCTGAAACCCTTAAAACCCTGGTGAGCCAATTCTTGTTTTTCTTCTTTTTTTTTTGCTTTTAATCGGAATTTTTGTAAAAAAATCTTACAAAACGCTTGTCCTTGTACTGTGAAAGACACCTGGCGATTGTTCAGAATTAAGTACGTTCCACCATGAAATGTCCAAACATTTCTGATTAAATCTTCTATAGTTTTTTTTTGTAAATAATCTACTCATTCTATATTTGTTTTTACCCACTTTGTTTCCCTCTGTTAAATTACATTGACAAACTATATTGCCCCGTGATCAGATATTCCCGCTGAGACAATATTTAACTGTACCTCCTTTAAGTCGAAATTTGAACATAAGTAGTCAATCATCCTAGATTATTGCGGAATTATCCTGGTTGAACAGTTTAGGTGTGATCTTAGATCGAAAGAAATAAACAGATCCTTAAGATATTGAGTGTTCTTATTAGATCCAGATAAGAAGTCAATGTTTAGGTCACCACACAACAAGGCCTCAAGTTTAGAGAAGAATTCCCTGACATCACCATTGGGAGACCTATAGAGACACAACACATATGTGCCAAATACATTTACCATTGAAAATTCAAACACTTTTTCCTCTAACAATTCATTGTGGTCATTCACACCTTTACAAATACCCGACTCGAGCAGCTGCTCACTGACAAGGCATATTGTTCCCCCATGCGTATTCACAGATCGGCTTTATTTGTTAATTACTACTTAACTCGGAATGAACAACGGCGCCTCCGGCTTCAGCCAGTGTTCTGACACCATAATCATCTCAGGAAACTGCAGACTTTCCAAAAACAAACACAGCCTTATTTCTATGGGTTGGTCATTTAAATAAACTATGTTTAAATTATTTGATTTCCCAGACCTTCTAAAACATTGTGAGGAGGTGGGTGAGGTCTCCTTTCAGTATCAGTGACGTAGCAGTCAGCATTCCCGGATAAGTCAGCTCCAGTACCAACAGCTATACTACTATCATTAGTTGCTTTGTTCTTTGGTGCTATTTCAGCTGAGGAACCTTTGAGGAAAATCTTGGAAGCAACCCATTTCGTGTTTAAAACATATTGTTTTAAAAAGGAACATAAAGATTTTTTACTGTGCCTATAACCCTTAAAATTATTCAGTCTATAGTTTTCAATGAATCGAATACTTACACTTTTGTTAGTTATACTAAATTGGCTGATATAATCATAGGCCTTTTTACAAAAGTTACTACAAAAACCATTTTTATCCGATCGGACGAAAAACGACACCTTTCCGATGTGATTTCTCACCGCAAAAGTCATGATTCCAGTATATTGTATTCGTTGCTTGGCAACATGCAATAACTGTACAAGAATAGAAAATAACAGTCCGGGAATATAACATTCCCGTCCTAGGCCGGGAATGTAACATTTCTGTCATATTCAAACGCCTTGTTTGTCAGATCTGACGTCTATCAAAAGAAACATTTAGCTGTAGTTTCCGTAGCTACGTAATAAAATTCAAGCTCGCTCGATTCAAAACTTGATATTATGTTGAGTTTAAATTTAAAACACCGTTTTTATTTACAGTAATATTTGGCTCTATTTATATAAGTACGTATTCTAATTAATTTCGATCGGATAAAAAATAGTATGTGCAACTCGTAGGAAAAGCACATTCCTGGACTCCTGTGTTGCTAGCCTCGGCTGCGCCTCGTCCAGCAACTACCACAGTCGTCCAGGAATATTTTGCTTTTCCTCCTAGTTACACAATATACTATTCTAACTACTAAGATCAAATTTGTAAACCTAGGTATAGCCAATAGATTTTTTTAAGTTTGTCAGGTCTCCTAATTTTGTACGTTGTAAATCTAATGAAATTATGACTGAGTCAGTGTGTTTCATATTTTTAGGATATATCTTTTTTCAACTTTCCAATAGAGGCGTTGGGCATTTACAGTCCAAATATATTGTACTCACCACTGTTTAGTTCCCGATGAAGGATGCTGGCCCATCCCTTACAGCTTTCATCTCCATATATGAGAATGGAGCTCCTTTTCTCTGTTAATCTGGCAAAGCTCTCTCGAATCTACGAACTGCACTTCTGACTATTTTTAGTTCTGAGTGTAATGACATAGTTGAATGGTTCCGTTCCTTCGTCAGTGCTGTTAGATTCTCGCGTGGTTTTTGGAGAATGTGCCTCCTTGGATAGTGCAAGGTTATCTGCTTCCAACACTTTAATTGATTGAATCATATCTTGGCTGATCTTTTGAAGGTCAGCGAGATATTGTCTTGCCCTTTCCAGTTCGTCATCTGCTTTATTTTTATTATTCCAAAGCATCGGATTTTCCTCCATTAGTTCTCCTATTTCTGCTTTTAATGATTTGATGTCACTTATTTCACTCAATATATATGTTTGGGTTTCAACATCAGAGGCTCTACATTCGGTAGTCTGCGTTGCTAAAGACAAACTTATTGCACTTGACGTCTGTGTGCGTTTATTAAGTGTTGCAGTTATTGTGTGGGTTGCTGTATGAACAAGCATAGATGTATCTTGTTTCTTTAAAATCTTGAATTGGTGGTCTATGATCTTTGTCAAAGTTACGATTTTAGACTTGTGCAATTCCATTTGTGCGCTTAGTTCCGCTTTCATTTCCTTTGCCTCTCCCTCAAGTGATGTGGAATGTCTCTATAACCTAGCTATATATGTGTTTTTCGATTCCAACTCCTTTGTTCTTTCGGCTACTAAAATTTGTAAAGCCTCCATGTCTTCTTCCCCCGCTCTGCTTTGTTTGTTCTGGCATTCTTCAGAGCAGTATATGTAAGCACATTTATAATTCTTAGTTCTTTTACAACAGCTTGGGTGATAAATGTTATGACATACAAGGCAGATCCAGTTACTATTGAACTTTTTGCAGTATTTGAAAATCTTTGCCATTTTATAGTAGCCACTTTAAATTGTACAATAGTAGTACTATTTTCTTTCAGAGAATGATCGACTGTGATTTGCATTTTCTTGTGTAAGTAAATCCGCCGATGTTTTGGAGTTTTGAGAAATAAGAAAATTGCGACTTATTTGCAAAAAACTCAGTGTGCTTTTAAAGCAAGTTCAACAGACGGGGAACTATTTGAAATACCATGTGACTCGTGTAAATAGGTATTATGTAAGAATTGTGGATTAATCAGTACAGAAGTCTGTATATACCGGCTACCTTCATGTTGCGAGGGTGTTTTTTTTGGAAAGGCTGTAGGTTCTACTGTCTGTGCTCGGCCCTGGGGTTGTCGTTGTTTTGACTGGAGATTTCAATATTAATTTTGACAATAAATAGAATTCATACACATTGGCACTAAAGCATTTACTGCCATCGTTTAGTCTTGAAATGATGCCAACACACCGACAAGGGTCACAAGTATTACTTTCTCTATTTTGAACTATGTTTTCACTAATGTGGAAGTTTCTTGTAATACTATAAGTGCGGGTCTTTCCGACCATAACGCGATAATTTGTAGGATAGCAGTTGGGACTAAGAGGGCACCCCATTTAAAGAGACGTGGCCGAATATTTTCTAAAAATTATTTTAATAAATTCTCTTGAAACTGTTCTCATATGAATTGGCTAAGTTCTGCCCTTTCTGGAGATTCTTAGGAGAGATTTCATGCTACATTGACGCAGGTTTTCGAGCGTCCATTTCCTATGGTAAACATTTAAAAAAAAGAAAGAACCGTGAATCTACAGGGGTATTAAAGCATCTCCGTTCCATGCGTTAAAAATGGAACAGTTCGGAGCGATGTCAAGCGAAACGAATTTAATAACATTGCTCTATAGCTCGCAACCTGGATAAAGGGATTGTTTCGGAGAAAAACTCTTTAGGTTATTTAAAAAAAATGTTTCTGTACAACAGTTTTTTTTTCTCAGTCCGACTAACTTAAGTGAAGTTATGGATACGTTCCTTCAAACTAAGAACAAAAATGCGACCTGTAGGATGGAGTATCCAACGTCTTGATTGATGCATTTATTAACTCATTTGAAATGGAAATATGTGTTTCCCAAGTCACTTAAAGATACAATTGTTATCCCGCTTTTTAAAGGTTGCAATGCGGAATCTCTTGCAGCCTTTCAGACCAATCTCTTTAATTTCTACTCTTGCCAAAATCGTTGAAAAACTTATTAAGATGCGGATTATAATTTACGTTGCGACAAATAACAAATAATAAATCTTAGGCAGTTGAGAGGTTTTCAGAGTGAAAAAAAATACTAGCGATGCAATCTATTCTTTTTGGAAGATTTCTACCTCCATTTTAACGAGAGAGTGTTTTGTGATTTATCCAAGGCTTTTGAATGTGTGGATCATGAAATACTGCTGCGAAAGTTGGAGATTTACGAATTTAGGGGCACCGCTTTGAAATAATTTCGATCTCGCCTTTCGGGGAGGCAAGAAACTGGAGGCTGACTCGAGTAAAAGTGAGGTGGAGGATTGCGTACCGCTGGGCTCAGCACCGGTGCCAATTCTATTTTTAATTTACATCAATGACATCCCATGGCAAAAACTCTGAAGAACTTAATATAGTGATATGTGAAGATATTACAATTATTAAAATCTGATGTGAATCCAACAACCTTATTTTAACATATCGAGAACAAGCATTTTGAACTTCCACTGCATGATTGAAGATGTCAGACTAAGTGACAACATACTTTCAAACCAGTTAGATACAAGGTTTTTGGGAACATATATTGATAACAGACTCACATTTAAACCCCACATAGCAAACTTGGGTAGTAAAATATCTTCAAGGTGTTTTGCTTTAATAGTTGTTTCAAGGGAACTAAATGTAAATATAACCCAATCAGTATATACTGCTCTTGTGGAGTCCCTTCTAAGGTATGGGGTCAGTTTCTAAGGGATCTCGGGATCTCTAGTCAATACCTCTTATATTCAGTGTTTGTCCTCCAGAAGCGAGCAGTAAGATGCATATGTAGAGCTGGAGTTAGAGCACCATGTAAACTATTGTTTCTTAAATATAGGATTTTAACAGCAACGTGTATTTATATATGTTGGAAACTGCTTGTTTAATGTATAGGAAGTTAGGAATTCAGCTAAGACCAAATCAGTATAATACCAGACAAATAAGCGTTATACCCCTGCCCATACCACACACTTCATTGGTAAATAGTTCAATTTTTTACTGTGGAAGGAAAGTATTTAATCAGTTGCTGGTGCAATACGAAAAAGTTTAAATAGCGGTGAAAGAATAATATTAGTACAAAAGGCTTACTATAATATATTGGAGTACTTTAATGATCGATTTTAAAACGTGTTCCTGTTTGTTTTTTTTGTTGAAAATCAAATTTAAGTGAAGATAACTGATTGCTTATTTTTACTGTCTCCTTTTTTATATTTATTTTGTATTATGCGTATGTTATCTTGATTCTAAATGAGCATAGGAATTTTATCCTGTGATTTTGTTTTTCTAATTGACATGGATATTCGTGTTTTCCTGTCGTTTTGCTTTATATGTAATAGAATTTTGACTTAGACATGGTGGTCTTAAATGACCGTTCCAGAAATTGAGATTGGATTATGGTACATATAAGATTTGATTGTGAATAAGTAAATAGATATATCTTCAATATGCGTAAGTAATTGTAAACAAAAACTTTGTCAACAAGAATACTCCTTGAACATTAAAGGATTTTAAATGTAAAAAAGTAAAAACAGATTCTTGAAGCAATATAAAAATAATCCTTGAATTGAATGCTAATATTTTGGTTCCCTACTTATCGATAGTCAACAATACGTTCTGATTCCACAATTTCCATTTGTCCAATTTTTTGTACCTAAAAATTTAGTAATACATTTCGCAAAGTATCTCAGGATTTATAGTCTTAACCTGAAAATTACTGCAACTTTTTAACGTGCAGATTAGACTGGACGGATCTATATGGGAAAAAATGAAGTGTATCGTCTTAGTTCGATTAGGTGCTAGAAAGTTATCATTATTGTTGTACATTTATGCGACGTTTCGGCTTTGACAAACGCCATTCTCAAGTGCCTAGATCGCCTCGAATTTTCCACATAGCTTGCATTGCATATGAGTGAAAAATTCTGCTCTTGGCTTTTTCACTTAATAAAAATAGTTTTATTGACTGGAATAACGCAGAACTTACCACGAGGAGGTGGCTGCATAGCGAGTTCCCTATCTCCCTCCCCATCTTCCTAACCAAAATTGCTCCGAAGCCTTTAAAAATTGCTTTTTGTCTCAGTTTACGGATTTTTTTCTAGAGGTAATCCGAGTTCTAGTCAAGCCATCTCTTGCGTCTGTTCCGCCTACTAAAGTAAAAGCTTCGGTGACTGTTTTGATGCATCTTTCAAAGGCTTGTGAGTGACAAGGGTATTTCAAAATTTCAATGTCCTCGGCAACTGTCACAATAATCTCTTGTAAGGTATGACGTGATATTTCTTTTGTGAGTGGTGGTTCAGTTACGCTAACTAGCTGCCAGTTCATTCGGTGTAATCTTGAGCCTCAACATTGAGTTTACCGACTTTGAATTCTCGGATGTCGCCATTGTGAAGAGCCCTTATCCTACGTTTCAGAATCCTCATTAGTCAAAGTTCTCTTTCGATCATCTCTAATCATTGCCAACAGAATATTTTATGGATGAGCGAAAAATGCGTTCCTTCATTCACTTCTTTAATTGCACTTGGTAGATATTTGGATCTCGTTATTAGAAAGAATAAATGTCTGTAGCCTTCAGTAGACCAAATATCGAACCAAACAGGAGCACTCCCTTTCAATACAAATCCCGTTAATGTTTTCAATTCATTCGAAGGTTGTCTTGTGGCTACATATACTCTAAAAATTCTATTACCCGTTTTCAGGGTCGCGTTGTGATATATTTGAGGGCATATCACTCTTGTGAACACATTTCATCCAATAAACTTGAACGGTACTGGAGTCACTTAGGCCGAATTCTGATAGTTATCCATAATTTTTTTCGAATTTCATTATTGGAAGGTTCTGACCTGTTGGAAGAAGTTTTCCAATCGATCCTGAGAATCCTTTTGGATCGTTAGTTTTACTATTCATTTTCTCAACCAAATGGCGAAGTGGCAGGTCATTGACATACAGTAGACAAATCCGCCTTTGCAACTAGTGTCCAATTGCTATTGTCAATTGCTTTACAGAACCATTCTTAAAGTTTCTGTCTAAAATGGTTCCGTCACAGCCAACAGCAATAATTTCTTCAGCAGATTCCAAGTTGTCATTTAAGAACTAAATTCTGGATTTTATGTTTCTTGCTTTTCCCGAGGCCGAAGTTGCATATCCCAGGTAAATAGATCTTGCAATTATAACGATTTGTTCCTTCAATACACATCTCTTATGGTAAGTCGAGTGATAGGTGCTTCCCTTTTTTCTACGTCAGCAATGTTCTGTCCATTCCACCGTCAAAGTAGGTTCCTGTAACTTAAAAATTTTCCTTGATTCGTTTTTCTGGTCAGTTTTTCGTATTTTTCGTTCTCTCCCTAATTTAATACGGTTCAATGATGGTCATTCCTACTGACAACACCGATATATCCGTCATTTACTAGACGGGAAGCAGATCTATCAGAAACCCCAGTTCGATTACAAACCTCTGCTAAATTTCTGAAATGCACTCCCCGAAGGTTTGCTCTTGTTATTTTTGAAGTTGATGGACCATCTATTTGAAAATCGAACTCATTTACTGACGAAAGAAAATCATTTTCCTTCACTGGAGAGGGTTGCATGTAGAACATCTTTTGCTGCATGCTATAATTGTATTGTTGTATGGGCTCTAGCCCGCTTTGTTTTTTTAATTTCTTTTTGCTTTGGCCTTTCTTTCCATATGATTTTGTAATATGATTGTTTCTTTAACATCAACATTTCTAATGAACATGTTTTGTTGGTCTTTTAAAAGTTCTTCTGCCCTTGAAACTTTGTTTTCGCATTTGCAGGAGTTAAAATCTTTACACTGGCAGACCGAAATATCAAAAAGTTGTTTACTTGATTGTCTGAATTTTTCTAGTTTTTCTAAACACTTATTATTATGTACAGATCGAATGATTTTTTTATTAATTCTTGAGCTTCCTGATATAGTCTTTACTCAACCGAGAAATCTCTTGTTCGCTCACCACATGTAAAGTAGCATTTTGTCAAATGCTCTTCCACCCAAATATAACTTTTTTAGACACTTCACCTACACTCAGGTATTCGCCATTGCCTTCATAACATCGTTATAAATCGGAAATATATTGCACTTAAGTTCTGTTGATGTTTCAAATACCTCAACATTCAATGTTTTTACCTGTGTTCGGCATTCTTCGCACAAATAAACAATTACACTTCCACTAAACGTCCAATAGTCCAAAATAAGGTGACAGCGTCGATACGATATACCTAACTTTGTTGGAACAGAAGCAGCAGACTTTACGGCGGCGTACGGGTGGTTGTAAAGAGGCCATGATGAATTGTGGCTGAGGATAAAGCGCATGCCATGCTGTCTTCTTCCCTATGCCATAGAATGCGGTATCGCACCCCGTGAGTGCGTGGAAAGCAGGAGTTCTGAGTGATTTTGTTGATCTTGCAAATAAATAGTGAACTGGTTATTGACTTTCGGCACTTATTAAAAATGTAGAAAAAAAATTAAGCGAGTCTGCTATACTCTATTTCGAAATGATGCGAAGTAATAAATCATTATCTGATGGCTGATACATAGGCGTACATAATTACATACATATACGTACATATTTTAAACGTTTACCTGTCCTAATACTCGGACTTTCCCAGCATTATATTTATCACACTGAGGTTTTTTTTATTACTATTGTAAACATTCAAATTTGACGATTTTTTGTATGCATACCCTAAAGTTTAAGTAATTGTAGTTTTTCAGTTATATTTGTTTCAATGTGTTTATTTCATTTCATAGTTTCAATTAAAATGGCTAATTCAGTTTTCTCTCCAGTGAAACGAGCGAGCAAATGTACATTTTCTGTTAACGAAAAGAATATTATTCTTAATGTATATGACGCCCTCAAACATCAAAATCCTCTGTATAGCGTTGATACTGTGGTGGAAATGTGTTCGCAAATGACGGGTGTTTCAAAAACGTCGATATATAAATTAAGGTGTGAACGAAAAAGTGGAGCTGTAAAACCACCTATACCATCTTCAGGAAGAAAGACGGTGCTTAGGAGCCTTGAAGCAAGACCAAAATATGTCTCCAACGATAAGCAGGAAGAAATTGTGGACAACTTTAAAACAAATGAATTTCAGCTGGGAAAAACAAAGCAGAAAATCGCTCCTAATCGAAAAAGATGAAATTATTTGCTGGAGGAGACATTACTTAAGACAGATAAAGCAGTTTCGAAGTGAGAATAGAAAGATTTATTATCTGGACGAAACATGGCTTAATGAAGGATATACGGTTGGGAAGATTTGGCAAGACAAAAATATTTCAAGTTTTCGTCAAGCATTCTTAGAAGGCTGGTCCACCGGACTAAAACCACCATCTGGGAAAGGAAAGCGACTGATTATTACACACCTTGGAAGTGTTGATGGTTTTGTTGAGGGCGGTTTGTTAATGTTTGAGTCAAATCATTCTGGCGATTACCATGAAGACATGAATGTCGATGTGTTCGAAGAATATTTTGAACAAATGTTAGATCTCATTCCACCTAATTCTGTGATAGTGATGGACAATGCGAGTTATCATTCCAGAAAAGTTGACAGAATACCAACTAATTCATGGAGAAAAGCGGATATTATTCAGTGGTTTAGACAGAATAACATACCATTTGATGAAAGTATGGTGAAAAAGGAACTGTTGTCCATAGTGTCCTCAAATAAAGCTCGTTTCACCGAGTATGTAGTTGACAAAATTGCACAGA
>MU191057.1:0-17758 GCA_016904865.1 Pissodes strobi | reverse complement strand
AAATAATAAACAGACATAATTTCGCCTTTGGGCAAGTGACGGAAATCCAAATCTACCAAGCAACAATGTATGATCGATACCACGAGCAGGGTAAGTACCATCCGTTTTAAAAGCGAGATATTTCAAAAACCTTCTCTGAACGCTCTCAATTGCGTTAATGTATTCTTGATAGAAAGGGCTCCATATTAAGGATGCGTATTCCAGCTTGGACCGTACACACGAACGGTACAATACTCTGAGTGACTGGATATTTTCGAAAGGCTTGCACGTTCGAATCACAAATCCCAGCATCGCTATGGATGCTTCTCTTGTTTTTTGAACATGTCTATTGAAAGAGAGTCCCGGATCAAAGTACACGCCAAGGTCTCTAAAGCTCTCAACTCGTTCCAAGACTGACGGCATTATACTATACTGAAATAGAATGGGATTGTTTTTCAAAGAGAAAGTCATGATTTTGCATTTGTCGACGTTAAGGGGAAGCATGTTATCCGTGCACCATTGATTCAGGCTGCCAAGGTCTTTCTGGAGCCTCAAACAGTCCTCCAAAGAGTGGATGGTTGAGAAAAGTTTAAGGTCATCAGCGAAGAGAAGGACGTTGCTGTTAAATATCTCAGTTATGTCATTAATAAACAACGAAAATAGCAGGGGGGCTAGGTTGCTACCCTGCGGAGCTCCACTGGTAGACTCGAAAGATAAGGATCTATGTCCTCTATGCTCAACATAAAGCTGGCGGTTTGAAAGATATGAGGAGATAAAATTGCATAGTTTTTGATCGAATCCAAAAGCATCCAACTTCCTCAAGAGGATCGAGTGATCAAGTCGATTAAAGGCCTTTGAGTAGTCGGTGTATACTGTGTCAACTTGCAGTTGGAAATTTAAAGCGTTACTGGTATATTGCATAAAACAAGCTAGGTTAGTAACAGTACTTCTTGCAGAAAAAAATACGTGCTGTAGTGGTGTAAGTACGCACCTTACCTCTGAAAAGATTCTTTCATACATCGCCATTTCAAAGACCTTTGCGAACACACTAAGTAGATATATGGGTCTGTAGTTGTCGACCAAATCCACCCTGCCCTTTTTAAATATTGGACAGATTTTCGCGGTTTTCTAGCAGTCCGGAAACCGATCATTTTTTAGGCATAAATTGAGGATATAAGAGATAGGCTGAAGCAGGACAAACCTGCAGTCACGCGCCAAAAAGCCTGGTACGTTGTCGGGACCCTGAGTCATTTTTGGCTTGAGTTTGCAAAATGCCTTCAGAATATCAGAGTCCGAGAGCGATTTTATAGATAGATGTACGTTGTTAGAATAGATGGGCGGTTGAAAAGGGACCTCCATCTTTCGTGAGTATACGCGAAAAATTACGCAAATGCGTCTACAACCCCCCGAGACCCACTGCATTCAACACCGTTCAGGTAGACGAGGTTTGGAATGCTTTGTTGGCTCCGTCTGGACCGAGAAAAATACCAAAACTGGGAAGGGTCTGAGCCAATGCTCGCCTCGCAACGGGCAGTGTAATCGCCATAATCAGCATCAATATCTCATTTTATTTTAGCTCTAAGAGTACGAAACTGATTTAGTAGTTCGGTAGAATTGGATTTTTTAAGTTTTTTACGAATTCGTGCCTTAGATTTAATGGTTTTTATGGTAGCGGAGCTATACCAAACTGCATACTCTCTACTATGGTTAATAGTTTGGGGAACACATTTATCAAGAATCGAATACAATGATTGGTAAAAATAGTTGCAGGCGCCCTCAGGCGAAGCATAATCTTCCAGAGGAGACCAGTCAGCACCCGAATAGATTATATAATTTATGAAAGTTAGCTTTGCGATAGTTGTAACATGTTTGTGTGTTTTTGGCTTTAATAGGGGTCAATTTATTTATTGATATGTTTAAGTCTATGCCGAGCGCAGGATGATGGCCGTCCTCGGGAACAAAAGGCATCGGATTTCGCGCAGCCTGACATGGAACATTCGCAAAGA
The DNA here is from genome assembly GCA_016904865.1 of Pissodes strobi. NCBI lineage: Eukaryota > Metazoa > Arthropoda > Insecta > Coleoptera > Curculionidae > Pissodes > Pissodes strobi. Next base: position 15,773 of record MU191057.1, on the reverse strand, counting down.
GTAAGTCGAGAGTTCGACCATTGAGATTAAGGGCATAATTATATTGGACTAGATTATAGAAGTTAGCAAAGTCTAGAGCGATCTGAACCTTAACATCATTAAAACTGTTTTCCACATTGAAATTTTGTAGGTTGAAATCCCCCATAATTACTAGATTACTATCCAAAAAAAGAGGAAATGTCTCGAGGGAATCAAAAAAAGACTGGTATTCATATGCCGCGAGATTGGGGGAATATATATATAACTAGCACATATAGTGATTTAAATTTAGCAACAATCTTACTGCCAACTATATCAACCATAGGGTTTTGATCTTGGATGCCTGATACGTCAAGTTGACTCGCCTCAAACTCCCTGGAAACAGCCAACAGCACACCATCTCCTCGGGAGACGTTAATTTCCCGAAATTTGCGGTCGCTTCGGAAAACCATCTAGTAGTCGTCAAATAATTCCGCATTTAGCACATCTTCGTTGAGCCATGATTCAGTTATTGCTACAATCTGGTACTCATGTGAACTTGCTGATGTGAAGAATCCGTGGGTTTTTGTGTTGAGTCCACTTGCGTTTTGATAGTAACATATTGTGTTGTTGCTGGAGGTAGATGATGATTTTATGTTCATGTTGTGTAACTGAATATGTGGCGTATAAATATAAATATAATATAAAGATAAATATCTGCCTGTGAATACCTACAAAAACACTGGATGTGTCCACTTACCCTGACTGGCTTGAAGTAATTTTGGAAGGTTCTCTCTCTCTTCTGTGCCCAAACATAACGATTTGGGAGCTAGCTCAGAAAATGGAAACAGCAGAAAAAATGGCTGCTTACCTGCCAGCTCGATTCGAGGTGATTAAGTGCGTGCAGAACGAGAATTTATATTAGATTAAAAGACCTAGACATATAAATCAACTTTAATAACTGCCAAAGAAAATTGGATAAAGAAAATTTAAAATTCTCAAATTACAAGAAATAATTTGTTAGTTAGGTATGTATAGCTAGTATTGTAACCCCCGTAAATACACCACTGCGCATTGCTTGGTACTTTAATTAAAGTGGCATTGCCCAGAAAAATCCATAATAAATTAATGTACGGTTTACCTATGGTCAGTAAGTTTCCCAATGTATGAAATTACTTATAATATGTAGGTACCTAATGTAAAATGTAAACTTAAAAATGTAGAAATATTATCTCTGATTGATAATAAATGTCTTTTTTTTAATTGAATGGCGGATTTCGTTTTTCGCCAGTAAATCCGAAACGGTTAATTTGACAGCTGCCGAAATGTGACATTATCCAGACACTTTTTTAAGTCGAATAAGATAGCCTGTATGACATGTCTCGATCGTCTTTTGTTATCCCGCAACCCGCTTCAATTTTCATTTTTCTTATGGCCGCCATATTGGATTTATCGATTTATGGAAAGAGCGTAAAAATTCCAGTCTAGTGATGCCTCACAAGTGGATAAAAGGTTTGAGTATCATCAAAATATCACACTTCGTAAAGTTAGGTCTTAATTTTTTCTAAGGAGGCCATCATTTATTTGTCAGAAATTTGGGTGTTCCATCTAATGCATGACTTTGACGTTAAATAATGCAAAGTATCAAAGTTGTGTTTTAATAAGTAGTATGTTTTCTCTCATTAAAATCATAAATTTGATACACAAATTGTCGAAACCTGTTGAAAATGGCTGGTTTTCCCTATTCAGATGAAGAAAAGTTTGACATTTAGGGCTGTTCTTGCAGCAGGGGCGGCTTCTCAATAAGTGCACCCGTGCGCGCGCACTGCCTGCGAAAGTAAACGGAAAAATAAAATCTTTCCTACATACAATTTAACATAGACTAACTATAATTTGCGAATTTACATATTTCTCCACTGGCCGCAGAATACATTATTTATAAGAGCGAAATCGAGGCTTCGAGGCACGACGGCGACGATCAAAATGCAGAGCGTCCAACGGCGGCCCCCGTCCGTAACCACAACTAGTCTAAATCTGCCGTGCGCTAGTGTTCGGCGCTCTTGTTAAATGCATTTTCGTAATGCAAAACGGTCGGGAATGTTCGTAAAATCACGAGAAGTCAAGGCTCATCCGTGCGCTATTTAGATCCGCACTTTGTAGCTTAATTTAGTGATAATTTGCAATTCTTGCGTATATAGTATCGTGTCACAAGCTGATTTTTTCAGGGATGCAAGTACATGATAAGATAACCCTTATTCCGGAGGTAATACAAAATTAGACTCCACGAAAGGACACTATCATCAAAAATCGAGATATTGGTACCATCGTATAGAGGAAAAAATACTTATTTTTTGGTCCAATGCACAATAAGGTCTTTGTAGGAAGTATTTTTTGATAATTATTCAAAAAAAAAATCATTTGCATTAGCCCATATGGCCGAAAAAAAATTTTAATGTAAATATCTCGGTTTCAACAGTGCAAAAATTTAATTAAAAAATAGTTATTTTTAAATATAACACTCAATTAACAAAAAGGGAAGGCCTAAACGAGAAAAAAATATTCTTTATAAAAGTTTCGCTTATGTCTTGACAAGGTAATAGATCGAATCTCATATTTTTTGCTTATAAACGAACAAAGGTATCACAATAAACAATGAGAGACGTCATGGGTTTACGCCCTAATTAAATGTGTCCAGCCTCTTCGCCTTCAAGATGAAACACATTTATTATAGGTCCTGAAAAATTCAGCTTGTGTGGAAAAAGTGGGAGGTAAATCGTTTTTTAGAGCGAATATTACATACTACTATTATAAGTATTATTCTGTATTATACTTCAGTGGAGCCGTGAATTTATTTTTGTTTTGCTCGGTTCGTTGACGCTTGTTAATTAGCTGCATATAAACTCGTGAGTTTAGTGTAGGTACGTAATATTGTTTAGTGTTTTATATTTTTATTTATATACTATTATTCTACTGTCATGGCTAGTAGTTCGGGTTCTGACAATTGCTGTGGGGGCATAAATTCAGTTGACAATATTACTAAAAATAACTTTCCTTTATTGGATCTGAATAAAAAGATTGAAATAAAGAGGTTAGGGCGACCGATGCCGGTTTTAGTCCCGGCGCCCACAGAAGAGATGGGGCGGCGACGCGTCGCGGACGTGGCAGAGACGCGGTAAGGACGTAAACGCGGTTAAGACCTTTCTATACTATTGCCACCATATAAAAACGAATTTTCTTCTATTAATTCAATTAAATGCACGTTAAGTTCGGAGTCGCCCATTTTAAACAAATGTCTCGCCTCTTCAATGAGCCTCTGGAGACTAAAAAGAAACGCGGCTCGGTCGCGTAAAGACATGTCTCCGCCTGACTTCTCTTATCAGCGTTGCCTCTTTACTTTATATGGTGAATAACTAGATTAAGTCGCGTCCGCGCCACGTCCCCGTCCGACGTCCGCGCCTCGTCTCTTCTGTGGGCGTCGGGCCTTAAAATTAGACCAAACATGTGCCCCTCAGCCCTCGACAGCGCCTCACACGACATCCCTACGGCCACATCACAGGTAATTGCTTGGCAGGAGACTGTGGTGTCATCGGCAAAGAGGGTAAAATGTGTATCTGGGGCACTTGCTGGCATCTTTAATACATTGGTTAATGAGATTAGCTAAGGGTGGGATAATAAGATCTTTTATGCTCTTTAAAAGGTCAACAGTAAATCCGAAGGGTCCTTCCCTTTTTTATTTTTAAGATTAACAATTACATCTCTGACCTCTATAAATGTAACTTCACTGAATGTAAATTGGGCCAAATTATAAGGGAGAAAGTAATCAACAGGGTCAGTAGCAGACGGGGGAATTTTATTCTGGATATCTAAAGCTACACTAGTAAAAAAAAAAATGTTCAAATCATCTGGTAATAAAGCACACTCAGAACCATCGTTTTTATTTTTATTTTTCCCTCTGTAGCTATTAAGGATTTGCCACATGTTTTGGTAGGGTTGGAAGAATTTTTAATAAGGTTGTCATTAGCCTCACTTTTGCAGATCTTATGGCTCTTTGCTCTTTTATACACTTTTCTTTATCCATTAAAACCGACTTTAACTTGTCACGGTGAGCCCTCAGGTCCTCATCAAACCATCCACTGTCATGACACTCTCCGGACTCTCAGAACTTGTTTTCTATAGAAATATTGTCATCTTTAATAAAGTGCCATGATAGGGAAGAAACGCAATGAAAAAAATGTAACCTACACAGACTAATCATTGGTCTGCACATGACACTCTCAGATGTATGCACCTCATGGACCTCAGAGGCTGGAAAACTCACAATTTGGCTCTTGTGGCCTGACAGGCCAGTCTCGACAATCTCAGCCAGGCAGTCATCCTCACTAAAACTTGAAAACACATTATCGAGACAATTATTGTGCCTAGTGGGGCCATTGATGAGCAGTCCAAAAGACTGTATTAAGCTGCACAAGTCAATACACTCTTGCGAATCTGTTCCAAAAAGAACATTAAAGGTCCCCAGCAATTATTCTGTCGTTTCTACAGCCTAAATGATTTAATACGTTTTCAAGTACATTCAAAAATGTTAAAAAACACCCTGAAGGGGACCTATAAACACCAATTATATAAACTTTATAGTTAGGTAAGTAAACGCAACATAACTCTACAACATTCTCAATAGATAAAGCTTTTACTGATAACACTTCTTTAAAAAGAATATTATTCTGGAGCAAACTTCTTTATTACGTACCCTACAGAAAGCTGTGGTTGGTTCAAAGTCAGCAACCCGGACAGAATTGAATTCATCCCTTGCCAACCAATGTTCTGTGAGACAGATTATATGAATATCCGCATCACAAACCAATGCATCAATCTCATTTATCTTATTTCTAAGAGAGCATACATTTTGGTGTAGTAATTTTAAACCTCCTTTTTTGTTGAGGACCCTGAAGATTCATAAAATGGTTTATTAATAAACTCTTCGGCCAAATACTACTATCTAAAACCTGATCAACTTTTACAGTAGGTACACCCAATTTAAAAGATGCCTTGACATTGTCTTTTTTGGTACGCATTTTAAAACATTTACAGTGCTGGCCTATTGGCGCCTATTATAAATTATTAATCATTTCATGAAATCGAGTTATAGGATCATTTTTGTTTGACTACAACCTAAACGGACGGAGGTACCTAGAGCTTTTGCGAGACCAGGTTGTGCCGGCTTTACGAGCTACTCTAACCGAAGATAAGATAAGTTTAGAAGAACCTGGTTTCAACAGGATGGATGTCCGGCTCACAACACCATTCAAGTCAAGTACTTCTTAAGAGAGCAGTTTGACGAAATAATTATTTCATTAAATGGTCCAATATCTTGGCCTCCGAGATCCCCTGAACTTTCGTTCTTGGATTTCTACCTCTGGGGTCACACAAAGAATGAGGTCTGTCAATTTGATCCTCCTGCGACCATAGGAATGTTGAGGGAAAGAGTTTTGGACACATTTAGAAACATTAACGGAAATACACTTGCTAGGGTTGTACGAAAAACAGTCACCTATTGTCAAAAATGTCTTGATGCAAATGGACGTCATTTTGCAAATCTGTAAATTAATACCCAGTTTCTAAGCAGTTAGGAACAATTTTTAATTCCAAATTTGTGCACAACAGCAATAGATTAGATTTTGCAACTCATTAAAAAAAACAATCAAATTTTTATTACTTATCCAAAATGCTTCATACAAATAAGCTATATTCAAAATTTTAAATCAGTCCGTTAAGCGGTTCTTGAAATATAAGAGTTTAAATATGCAGAATACGAAGGGCGTCTCGATCGGGGATGTGACGTAATAAGATAGTCACGTTCTGTTGCTAGGCCGCGACCCGCGCCACCCGTCGCGAGAATGCTGACGTTTCTGTCACTGTCGTAGATAAATATATATCCCAAGGTGACCTTCATATCTTATGACGTCGCGCCTTTAGCAGCACTTTCTTATTTATTTTCACCGATTAAGCTTCTCAGGAAAATCTGATTTTTGTACATTTTGGTCTTTTGAATAAAATTATTTTTGAAAAATTGAAAGTGAGCCTATTAAATTAGATTTTGCAACAGCAATTACATATAGTTAGGCTTGAATGGGGTTTAGCACTCTTTCTGCCGTTGATTTTGACACACAAATTTCCCGTTCTACAGTTCCTACCGATGCACTAGGGTTTTCGTTGAGAACTTAATTAATTTAAATTTCAAGACTTAAAAACTTATCAAAAACGTCCCAAAATAATTTTGCCTAGTATTTTCTTAATCTCTACTTTGCTTTGTTTTGTTATTTTGAGTTTTTTTTATTGCTGTGATTATTGTTTTGATTTTTCAATAGCGAAATCAGTAGTCCTACTCGATCTAATTATTGGAACATTTTAAACGCCATTAGAATACTAAAAACAGCAATTTTAAATCTATTACGATAAAAATATGTATATGCTATCCTAAATGAACGATTTGATTTAGTATTATGGTGTATTGCAATATTTTTAATTTTGAATTGATAAATATTCACAGTCCTTCGCAAAGATGCAACCGGGGGAACATTGAAAATGTAGAATAATATTTAAGATTATCATAATTAAAAAATAAATAAATAAAGAAAGGTGCAGATATGGAGACCTAAAAAATACCCTCCAGTTGTAGACAGGAAAATATATTTCGGAAACTCTTTGCGCACTCATTTTGTTTCGCATAATTGCCTTGTTTATACGCGATTTTTCAATATTTTAATGCTTTCTGCATACAATAATAAGAATTCTACTTTTCTAGGGTACTCGTAGAGAAAGCATTGTTCCTAACACTTGCACAAAGTGTCTTTCCCGCACTTAAAGCATATCGAACACCGCTTCGCGTCGTTCGTCTAACTGCTTTAGCGTGCGGGAAAGTATCATATTGCACACTTGTTAGGAAAATAACTATAATATATAATTAGCTATAACATTACTGCACTTAATATTTTTAACCTGTTCCGATTCGTTTTAGCCCGCTTTGGTACATTTGGTTATTTATAGTCATTTTCGGTTAGTCTTTCAAACAACTTTCGGTTAGTTTCAGTTAGTTCAAATTTATTTTAGCCATTTGAACCGACTCCAATACTTTATAATCAAATTTAAGATTTTTGGTTAGTCCCCAAAATTCTGTTCGTTTTGGTTGGTTTTAACTTGCTTTAATTTTTGTAACCTATTCCGGTACGTTTTAGCTCATTTTGGTGCCTTTGCTTACTTTAAGTTAATCAACTTTCGGTTACTTTCAGTTAGTTCCAATTTATTTTAGTCATTTGAACTGGTTCCGGTACGATATCACCAACTTAAATGTTTTTGACTAATTTTAGTTAGTCGCCAAAATTCAATTAATTTGGGTTAGTTTCGAGGTACTTTAATATTTTTAATGTTCCGATACGTTTGGGCCCTTCTTAGTGCTTTTGGTTACTTTTAATTAGTTTTGGTTGGTCGTTCAATCAACTACCGGTAGAGTTCAGTTAGTTTTAATATATATTAGTCATTTAAACCGGTTCTGGTACCTTATATGCAACTTTAATGTTCTTGGTTAGTTTTGGATAGTCGCCAAAATTGGGTTCATTTGGGTTAGTTTTAACTTACTTTAACATTTTTAAACTGTTCTGATATCTTTTAGCCCGTTTGGTGCATTTATTCACTTTTGGTTAGTTTTGGTTAGTCATTCAATCAACTTTCGATTACTTTCAGTTAGTTCCATTTTTTTAGTCATTTGAACTAGTTCAGACACGTTATTATAACCAATTTAAATGGGTGATTAAAAGTTCTTGGTTAACTTTAGTTAGTCGCCAAAATTCGGTTAATTTGAATTAGTTTCATATTTTTAATCTGTTCCGATACGTTTTAGCCCTTTTTGGCGCTTTTAGTTAGTGGTGGTTAGTCGTTCAATCAACTTTCGTTAAAGTTAAATTAGTTTCAATATATTTTAGTCATTTGAACCGGTACGTTATAAACAATTTTAATGTTTTTGGTGAGTTTTGGTTAGTTGCTAAGATTCGGTTAATTTGTATCAGTTTTAGCTTACTTTAACATTTTTAATCTATTCTAATACGTTTTAGCCCGTTTTTGGTGTTTTAGTTACTTTTAGTTAGCCATTCAATCAACTCTCGGTTACTCTCAGTTAGTTTCAATTTATTTAAGAACCGATTCTGGTAAGTTATTATAACCAATTTAAATGTCTTTGTTTCATTTTAGCCAGTCGCCAATATTCGGTTATTTTGGGTTAGTTTCTCGGTTAGTTTCAACTTGCTTTAATATTTTTAATCTGTTTCGATACGTTTTAGCTCTTTTTGGCGCTTTTGTTTAGTTTTGGGTTAGTCGTTCAATCAACATTCGAGAAATATCAGTTGGTTTCAATATATTTTAGCCATTTGATCCGGTGCCGGTACGCTATAAGCAACTTTTGACGTTTTTGGTTACTTTTGGTTAATCGGCGAAATTCGGTTAATTTGGGTTAGTTGTAGTTTACTTTAACATTTTTGTGTGTTCCGATAGATTTTAGCCCGTTTGGCTTCTTTTAGTTAGTTTTGGTTATAGTCATTCAATCAACTTTCGGTTACTTTGAGTTAGTTCCAACTTACTTTAACCATTTGAACCGGTTCCGATACCTTAATTATAACCAATTTAATGTTTTTTTATGGGTTAGTTTTAACTTACTTCCATAGTTTTAACTTACTTCCATATTTTTAATCTGTTCCTATACGTTTTAGCCCGTTTTGGTGTTTTTTGTTACTTTTGGTTTAGTTAGTTTCAATTTATTTTAGTCATTTAAACCGGTTTCCATACGTCAATTCTGTGGCTGCTCGTGCCAGAGTTTTGGTGTTCGAAATTGTCTATACCTTTTTTTCATACCTACCAGTTTTGATATCCAATCAGTCTGAACAAAAAAATTGGAGTTATGTTGATGGAGCTTTATTGACTTTTAATATTTTATCATCAAATACCCCTCTAAAATTAAAGACTTTTCAATACATTTAATAGCATCCCTACTCAAGACAATCAAATTTATATTATGTGCTAAAAAATTCGTTTCCAAACTTGAAAATTGTCGTTCTCAAATTTCCCGATACTTCAATATCCAGATTTAATTTAAGAATCGAACTCTATAAACGACCCACAAATTCCCATTTTTAGTTGTTGCGTAATCGATTGAATTTTGGCGAAAGAAAAAATATTAGGAATAATAAAAATGCTACGCCTATGTTTGTTTACCCACTAGCCACTTTCTGTACCACAGTTTCATTGATAAATACGCACGTCACAGTCTGTGGTTTACGATGCAGATTTCTAGAAAATTATGAATGACAGACTTTGTCTTTTTAAGTAAGTAGTGTTAGTTATACACGATATTTTATTCGTCTTAAAAAAGTGTTCGGATAATGTCACATTTTGACAGCTGTCAAAATAACAGTTTCGGATTTACTGACGAAAGACGAAATCCGCCATTTTCGGTTTTTCACCGATAATTCCAAAACCAATTGACTGATCGTAAGTCTGAAGCCGGTTATCGAATTCACTAAGTTTCCTCTAAAACTTTCCCCATTTAACCTTTGCTGTAGGTTAGGTCTAATAGGAGCCGAGATCCCTGTGTAGAGAAGCGATTCTGGGAACACTGTATGTGTATCGTGGCTTTTCCTAAATTTAAGGCCGCAATCTAGGTTTCTTATTGTCAAATGTTTGTACACTTTGTTACTTTCATAAATTAATATAAGACGATATCGGAAGAGGAACGTCATCAGCCCGTCCGTCGAGTCCCATATACAGTGTGTCCAAGATTTGGCTTACATGTATTGCTATCTCGAGAACCGTAAGAGCTAGAAAGATGGTTAAATTAGGAAAGTTGTAGAGAATTTTGTGACAAATTCGATCCCGCCGGAAAACTTAAGCTGCGATCAACGGTTTCTGAGATAATTAGGAAAAACCAAAAACGTGCCTTTTCGATTTTCCTTTATAACTCACTAAATTCAAAAGCTATGTTTTTAAAAATAATACATTGTTAAGACACTTTGTTAAAAGGAATCTGGTGAAGTCAAAAATAAAATCCCAGCTTCATTTCTTTTCGAGATACATTCAGAAAGTTTTTAATTTCTTATGGCCGCCATATTGGATTTTTTTATTTTTAGAAAGAGCTTGTCAAGAGCTTTCAGACGATGTATCACAAGCCTAGGTTATTATTTTCTTTAAGGTCTTAAAAGGAAAATTACTGTTTTTCCCGTAGTGGGTTTTGGTTACACTTGGTAGCCACAATAAAACAAAAGAAAACTATGTAAAATCATGAACTAATAATCTTCAGTTTGTTTCGCTGTTTATTTTTAAGTACTTGTTTTTAAAGACTATTCATTATTCTGATGGTTAGTTATTGTTACAATAATTATTAATTATTAGGTAATAATTACTGATTAATAACTGTAATAGAAATGCACCTATTTTAAGGCCAACAGAAATGTATAATTTGTACATACGGAGAACAATTTCCTGTTCGACATCAATACAATAAAAGACATTTTAGATTCATAGTTACAATTTATTAGCTTATGGCTCATTTTTAAAACTTAAACTCAATGCGTATACGAAAGAAAATGAAGAAAGAAATGCACTTATCATAGAAAATGTCAGGAATACCCAACATCAGTAAGAAAAATTGAAGAGCAAACAATTCCTAAATCTACTGCACATTTAGCATAAGTCAAAAGAATAGTTAAAGAACAAACTATAACTATTAGTTTCCTTAAGGTCTTGATTCTAAAATCACTGTTTTTTTTTTCGTGGTGTAGTTGGTGAACCCATAGTCGCCTTAATGAGACATACTAGCATTAAATTAGGTAAATTAAGGAAATTTTAATAAACAAAAATTGAAAAGCTATAAAACATGTCTGCGTCCATTTTCCAGACATTTTTCGCACTGGCTGCGGTAAAACTTTCCGAGAAACTTTTCTTAAGGTGTTCCTGTTGATTCTGGCAAGACAATCTCTTACCCTGCCTTCCAGCTCCTCTCGATTTTCTGGCGGAAAATGTTCGAATACCTCATTTTTGACGCATTTCCATAAAAAGAAGTCGAGAGGTGTAAGGTCTGGTGACCTCGCCGACCAAGCAATGCAACTATTATTAGCTATAATTTTATTACCGAACGTAGCTGTAAGAACCTCCGTCGCTTCTCTGGTACTATGGGCTGGACACCCATCTTGTTGAAACCAAATGTTTCGGAATTCATTAGGTGGAAAGGAGTTTCTAATAGCTGGAATAACTTGTTCTTGTAATAGTTGTAAATATCTATGGCCAGTTAATGTTTCTTCAAATTTGAATGGACCGATTAAGTATTTATCTAAAATACAAGAGGCTAAATTAATTTATGAGGCCCTAACAATAGGATGGTATTCCAAATTACCTATAATGCCACACCATACATTAAATCCAAATCGTCTTTGTAACCGCATTTCTTCTAAATTGTGTGGATTTTCTGTACTCCAGTGGTGGTGGTTATGTTTATTAAATATTCCGCAGTTTGTAAAGCGTGCTTCATCAGTCCAAACAACTTTAAAGTGAAATTGTGGAATTTCCTGACATTTATTTAGTGAGTTATAAAGGAAAATCGAAAATGCACGTTTTTTGTTTTTCCTAATTATCTCAGAAACCGTTGATCACAGCTTAAGTTTTCGGGCGGGACCGAATTTGTCACAAAATTATCTACAACTTTCCTAATTTAACCATCTTTCTAGCTCTTACGGTTCTCGAGATAGCAATACATGTAAGCCAAATCTTGGACACACTGTATATACTTTTTGTATCGATTTAATAAATGTGGCACTTTTTGGACGTTTGAAGAAAGCATTATTTAGTATTATTTGTAAAACAGTTACACTGCTATACTGCTAAATCAAGATACTATGTACAAAATAATAACAATTAATATTTCTTTTAGGGGACACCAAATATCAGTGCAAAGAATGTCAGCAAGTCTGTGCAAATAAACGGAGGCTGGAAGGCCATATGAGAACTCACACTGGAGAAAAACCATTTGCTTGTGAAATTTGCGGAAAATGTTTTGCTGAAAAAGCAAACTTTTTTAACCACCAAAAAATCCATACTAGGCATAAGAAGTATACGTGTAATGTCTGCGAGAAAGTATTTTCTGATAAACGTAACCTTAAAAGACACATTAGTAGACATTTATTAAAGTAAGTTGCCCTCTCGACACCCGAACTGGACAGAGAAGTCATAAAAAATGTTTGAAATACAGAGCCCAAACCATTTTACAAAATGAGCTGTGATATGAGTTGCTTAAAGCAAGGGGAGTCATATTAAATTTATTTTTCAAAAGTAATTGAGCTTCAACGATATGTCACCTAAAAAGTCTTTTCCAAAAGACTTCAAGCCAAATATAAAGTACTTCAAGTATTTTTAAGGGTCTGTAATGACTTGAAAGTTACAAGTAGGACTTGAATTCCCAAGGAAGGCTTAGCAGTACCTAATGTTTGAGAAACTAGTAAGCTACTAAACTTATATTTATTTACAGGTTGTACGTATAGATTAAATATGCAACTATTGCATTCTAGGAAACATTTAAAAACAACGCTGCTTTATTAATATTTTTGTAGAATACCCCAAGTACCCCATTTGAATCTTAGCTCCGACGCCCACAGAAGAGACGAGGTGCGGACGTCGGACGGGGACGTGGCGCGGACGCGACTTAATTTAGTTATTCACCATATAAAGTAAAGAGGCAACGCTGATAAGGGAAATCAGGCCGAGACATGTCTTTACGCGACCGAGCCGCGTTCCTTTTTAGTCACCAGAGGCTCATTGAAGAGGCGAGACATTTGTTTAAAATGGGCGACTCCGAACTTAACGTGCATTTAATTGAATTAATAGAAGAAACTTCGTGTTTATATGATGGTAATAGTATGGAAAGATCTTAACCGCGCCTACGTACTTACCCCGTCTCTGCCACGTCCGCGACGCGTCGCCGCCCCATCTCTTCTGTGGGCGCTGGGACTTAGATGAACAGGAGCTTTTCGATCCAGATCCCATGGTGTAAACGGACACAATGTCTAATTCAAAGGTATCTAATTTAGGGATCCTATAAAAGCTGGTGGTTTAACAGCGTAGGTGGTTTGCAAGAATCTAAAAGTGTTTTGACAAGTTGACTGCCAAACTGATTAAAATTTATTTGTCATTATGTGTTCCGTGAATCATATAGGTGCCCAGCAGTATTTGCCTTTGACTCAAGTGTGAACCTATTTGGTGAACAGGACACTATAAAATCAATCATAACGTTTATTTTTGCAGGTGCACGGCATGCTCATTTTGTCTGGAAAATTTATTTTTTGGGCCTTCCAGTCCAAAAATTGAAATATGGTCTATAATTTTTTTTATTTAAAATTTCATTGAATTATGGTACAGAAAAAGTTTATTATCAAATATATAAATATTTAGAGAAATGCTTTTGCAAGATGATTAAACTAACTTAAAGAAACATTACAATAGTTATTTATGCAACAAGTGTGTAAAGTGAATCTTTTTTTATGAATGGGAATATTGTCGCATGAGCCGTAGGCGAATGCGACAATCCCATGAATAAAAAAGGGTACTTTACATATGAGTAGCATACAAAATTTTTTCTACTATCGAAAAATACATGAAAAAATTAAAATAATATTATATTCTTTTACGCACTAGTGCGTAAAATATATTATTTTACGCACTGTCCTAAACGTCAAAAAATATGTCAGTAAACGTCAAAAAATATGTCAGCTTTACTTTACGCACTAGTGCGTAAAATAACTTACTTTACGCACTGCACATTAAAAAGGCCTATTTTACGAATCTTAGAGAGTGCGTAAAGTGAGTATTTTACGCACGGTAGTAGAAAAAGATATTTGCAGCATCGTGAATGTTTGAGAACCATTTTTCAAACACGGTACTTTTGATCCACCCTAGACTTTTGACCTTCATTTGCATGCCCTACAAGCTTACATGTTATTTTAATTATATATTATAAACCCCTTTGTATATTGCTGGACCAAAAATTGATTTTATGCCACCACGTTGGTGCACATAGCAGTCAAATTGTTGAAATATAAAAGACCAATTATTAATGTATGTGGCGACACGTTATAAAGTATCACCTCCTCCAACTTTTTACTATTGGTTCGCATCGATAAAATTAAAAACTGAATTGCAGGACAATTTTTTTCCTTTCCAAATCCTTAGTCAGATTTTAAGTATCATTAAAAACATAAAGTGGGAAAACAAAAGTTCATATTTTTTTATATGGAATACCCCGTATATATTTTCACCAATCGAAAGATTGTTGAGAGATCTTTCCAAAAATGCCCTACTTGATATATCTATTTGATATATCTTCAATATTTTCTGACATATCTGTAGACTTATAAATCTGACAATATTGATCGATTTTTTGCGTATTATTATCCATAATTTTTAATGGTAGACCATGACATGCATGCATATTCATTCAAAAATCAATCAACATTGTCACATTTAAGTATCTATATTTCAGAAAATACTCACGATGGATATATTAAGTAAAGTATTTGGAAAGTTATTTCATTTCAACAACCTTTGGTGAAACATATGTGGGGTGTTCCAATTAAAAAATGTGGCCTTTTGTGTTCCCACTGTATGTTTTCTATCAATTATACTATAAATCTAACTAGCGGTTCACAAAAATATTGCCCTGTAAAGCTGTTTTATTTTTCGATACGGTAAATAATAAAAGTTATAGGATAATGTATGACCTAGTACATTGTAAGGGCCTGAAAACTGTGTACATGCTTCCTCGCATATAAACATGAATAAAGTTAGGTAAGCTCCAGTTGCAATATTCTTGTCCATTTCTAGTAAGTAATTGTTTTAAATGACTGTCATAGAATTTTATTGTGTAAATGTTAATAGTTTTATATCATGGTTTATGAAATATGGTAAAAATAAGGAATTATAGTAAAAACTATTATAGTTATAGGTGTTCATAATGAAAAATGCGTACAAAAAATAAATTTTTCAGTTTTCTATGTTTATTTTTTTTATTCTAATTGCTTATATGATTGTACATGCATGTAAATTGTGTAACTAGCAAATTTATCAAGAAAATCATAGTTTTTATTTAATATAGTGGCATTAGACTAGGAACCACCAAAGGAATAAGTTTGAGGCCGATGCTTCCAGTGGAAGCGGCCCTAGGTCGTAGATGCATAAGCCTACTCGCATCGTCCGGTGAAGGACCACCTCACAATGTCTCGGAAGTGCTAAGTGGTTTTTCCGGCTTCCACAGTATGAATATATGGACATGATGGCTCTTCCAGGATTAAAACATTCCGGAGGTAAACTCCCCGGCCAGTCGGATCTCCGGGCGTCGGATGGCCCTGGGGCCCCTTCATGGATCATTTCACAGACAACAAAGATACCGAACCAATTTAGAATAGATTTCTGCAACATAAAGAGGCCCAAATACAAACATTAATTCGGTACACCAACAGCTACAAGCAAATAGACCACACATACTAGCCCTTACAGAGACAAGTATGTTTGTTATACAACAACAGTAAACTACTATTCTCTAGTTACGCCTTACACTCCCGATTTAGACATAAGTTCGGAATATGCTTTTTTTCACACTCACCCTCGAACCGAACAACCTTGACGTCATGTGGCTCAAGTTCACCGCCAAGAGATTAATCAAGTTCATAAATATGCTGTATATCACCCTCCGATCGATAAAACCTACCAAAGCTCTTTTACAACCCTAGCTA
>JAEQML010054290.1:0-38451 GCA_016904865.1 Pissodes strobi | reverse complement strand
GTCGCGTTATTAATCTCAAGATACTCGTTTATTTAACGTTGTATGTGTTGACCATAATCATCATACTAAAATATTATTGTACTGACATGAAGCATATCGGAGACTTAAATAGGTAAGCAACGTCACTGGTTCTTATTGTGGTAATATTGCAGTTTCCTGAATAATGACAACTTGACGTCATTGTCTCGACGTCAACATTAGTTCCTATGAAGGTAAATTAGTCTTGTTTTGGATTTGCACGTAATGATTGCAAATTGAAAGCCATAAATTTGTACCTGTATAAAACTATTCATAAGAAAAAGATCTATGTAGTAATTGCAATTTGTAGTATTTTTAGTTTTTGGTGCTTCACAAGTGCAGATAGAAGGGATAAGCTAAAGAAAAGAGAAATATGTGTATTATGACGTGTCAAAAATTATTGACGATTATTTTTTTATCAGGAATTGAATTATCCTTAAAATAAATTCCGATTACGTTAAAAATCAATCATTTCAGAATTACTATAAATTCAGTATATACATGATGAATACCTGAAAGTAACCTTAAATAAAACTACTATTATCATCGTCCTTTTTAAGACTTTATAAAACTCCCTGTATATATTGCTGGAGTATTATTAAAAAAATTGTTGCATTGTACTTAGTCATAAGGTGTACCAATGTGAAAGGTAGAAAAACTACTTGCAGCATAAATCTGAGAAATTTTTATATAAAAACTAGAATGTTTGTAAAGTAGAAGAAAAGGAATGCGAAATAAAAGTAAGTTACCTTGAAAACTTGTCTGCATAAGAAATTTTCTTTTACGGGAAGTAACCTAGAACAAAATACTTGCTTGTTATAATTATTATTGCTATAAGGTGTGATAAAAATGGTACTTCGGGCTATGCGAACTGATGCTGGAATTATTCGCATCGAACGATGTCGGTTTTGATTAGCTATGAGGACTTGGAGGGTATGGAGATGGAACGTGCTTACCGAAATTGAGATAATTCGAGCGTAACTAGAGCAAATTTTCAACTCGCATAAAATGGAAAACATAATTAACTATTTTGTGAAAAATGATAATTCAACTCGAGGGCAATTTTCGTATTTTGTATATCTCTAAGTATCCATAACGAGATATCTAACACAAAGAAAAAAAGACTTACAATCAGCAAGCTAGATTTCGGAATGAATTTAGCACATAAACATAAATATTTACTAAATTTATTTTGTAATGTGCAGATGTATTCAATACACTTCAATGGGGAATTAACGTGGACGGGGAATTATCTTTGCGTAATTACTCAAAACGCATCACGAAATGATACCTATGTCAACTGAACAATGCCTGCCAGAAAATGAAGATAATCAATGGCAACACAAATGTATATGACAAGTATACATATCTATAGGTGAAGCTATTTGATTCAACAAATAGGCAGACTGAAAAAAATAAATATCGTATAAAGTTGGGGTGGACGAACTTCGGAAGCCTAAAAAGATCTTACGCTTCTTTTACCAGTTTTTATCAACAACACTGACCTACTGTTGCGAAGCATGGATACAGAATAAGAAGAGCAATGTGAAGACAATTATTGTAGGGTGTAAATTCCAAACTTGCTCTGCTTAAATGGCAATATATAAAATATATATGTGCAAAATTAGAGGAGTTCTATATGCTAAATTAGAAGAGTTCTTTCTATGTTCAAAACTGGAGCAATAAATGCTGGTTATGATAATATTTATAATTAAACGAACTCTTGGTTCGAATTTTTAACTACTTTGGCTTCTAGCGCCATTCAGCTGATCACTCTATCCTGAGCAAAGACTTTTGTCCAAGGATGCAATGATCAACGTTCCTCTTTCGTCAGTAAATTGATCTCATAGTTCATTTCGATCTAAGTCATCATTATCAAAATTCATGTTAACATAACAAACAACTTCCCAATTTCTTCTTAGATGATAACCCAACGTTTATCGAAGTTTTAACTACTTCGGCCTCTAGCGCCATTCAGCTGACCATTCTATCATGAGTAGAGACTTTGCTCCAAGAACGCAATGATCAACGTTCCTCTTAAGTCAGGAAATTGATTTCGTAGTTCAGTTGGATCTAAGTCATCACCATCAAAATTCATGCTAATATAACAACTTCCCAATTTTTTCTTAAATGATAACCCAACGTTTATCGAATTTTTAACTAATTTGGTTTCTAGCGCCATTCAGCTGATCACTCTATCCTGAGCAAAAATTTTTGTCCAAGGATGCATTGATCAACGTCCTACTTTCGTCAGGAAATTGATCTCATTGTTCATTTGGATCTAAGTCATCATTATCAAAATTCATACTAACACAACAAACATTTTCCCAATTTCTCCTTAGATGATAACCCAACGTTTATCGAATTTTTAACTACTTTGGCTTTTAGGGCCGTTCAGCTGACCACTCTATCCTGAGCTGTGACTTTTCTCCAAGGACGCAATGATTAACGTCTCTCTTTCGTCAGGCAATTTACCTCATAGTTCATTTAGATCAAAGTCATCATCATCAAAATTCATGCTAACATAACAAACAACTTCCCAAATTCTTCTTAGATGATAACCCAACGTTTATCGAATTTTTAACTACTTTGGCCTCTAGGGCCATTCAGCTGATCACTCAAGCCTGAGCAAAGACTTTTGTCCAAGGATGCAATGATCAACGTCCCTCTTTCGTCAGGAAATTGATCTCATAGTTCATTTGGATCTAAATCATCATTATCAAAATTCATGCTAACATAACAAACAACTTCCCAATTTCTCCTTAAATGATAACCCAACGTTTAACGTTTATCCTGAGCAGTGACTTTTCTCCTAGGACGCAGTGACCAATGTTCCTCTTACGTCAGGAAATTGATCTCATAGGTCATTTGGATCTAAGTCATCATCGACAAAATTCATGCAACATAGCATACAACTTTCCAATTTACCTCCTTAGATGATAACCCTACGTTTATCGAATTTTGAACTACTTTGGCCTCTAGCGCCATTCAGCTGACCTTTCTATCCTGTGCAGTGACTTTTCTCCAAGGACGCAATGATCAACGTTCCTCTTACGTCCGGAAATTGATCTCATAGTTCATTTGGATCTAAGCCATCATCATCAAAATTCATGCAATATAACATACAACTTCCCAATTTCTCGTTAGATGATAACCCAACGTTTATTGAATTTTTAACTATTTTGGCGTCAAGCGTCATTCGGCTGAACACTTTATTCTGAACAAAGACTTTTGTCCAAGGATGCAATGATCAACGTCCCTCTTTCGTCAGGAAATTGATCTCATAATTCATTTGGATCTAAGTCATCATCATTAAAATTCATGCAACATAACATACAACTTCCAAATTTCTCCTTTGATGATAACCCAACATTTACCGAATTTTTAACTACTTTGGCCTCTAGCGCCATTCAGCTGATCACTCTTTCCTGAGCAAACACTTTTGTCCAAGGACGCAATGATCAACGTTCCTCTTGCGTCAGGAAATTGATCTCATAGTTCATTTGTATCTAAGTCATCATCATCAAAATTCATGCTAACATAACAAACAACTTCCCAATTTCTTCTTAGATGATAACCCAAAGTTTATCGAATTTTTAACTACTTTGACCTCTAGCGCCATTCAGCTGAACTTTCTATCCTGAGTAGAGACTTTTCTCCAAGGTCGCAATAAGCAACGTTTCTCTTTCGTCAGAAAATTGATCTCATAGATCATTTGGATCTAAGTCATCATCATCAAAATTCATGCAATGTAACATACAACTTCCCAATTTTTCCTTAGATGATAATCCAACGTTTATCGAATTTTTAACTACTTTGACCTCTAGCGCTATTCAGATAAACACTATATCCCAGGAGAGAGTTTTTTTATAAGGTTTCAATGATCAATGTTCCCCTTTCATCAAGAAATTGATCTAGCAATTCATTTGGAGCCAAGTTATCATCGTCAAAATGTATACTAGGAATCTGTGGCTTCTTTTAATTATGATAATAACACTTGCCAATTTCTCCTTAGCTAACAACCCAAAGCTTTTGAAACTTTTAACTAACGTCATTCAGCTCAACAGTCTATCTTAAGCAAATGCTTTTCTCCAAGGTCTCGATGGTTAACGTTCCTCTCACTTCATCCTGAGCGGAGACTTTTCTTGATCTTCATTAGGAAATTGATCTCTCAGTTCATTTGGGCCCAAGTCATCATCATCATAATTGATGCTGAACGTGGCTTCTTTTGAATACAATCCTTTCTTCTTCTTAGCTAATAACTCAGTATCTCTCGAATTCACACCAGCCACTTCTGATTTCATTGGTATCCGCCTCTTTCTACCCAACTCTCCATTACCGTTAGACCTTAAGTTCTTTTCTCAAGGATTTACTGATTAAGGCTCCTCTTCCATTAGGAAAATGATCGACTTTCACATCAAAATCTTCCTCATGGAAAATCTTGTTGGGAACTTGTAAACCTTCTGAACACACTCAGCTCTTGCCTCATGATTTTTTGCTGGCATCTTTCACCTCCACACTTTATTTTTGATAGAGATCATGTTTGTTTCCAAGGCCGTACTACTCAATGTTCCACTTTCGTTGTGCAGGTAATTTAGCAAGGTCTTCAGAAATCATTATCTTGACCTTAACTTGTAAGCTCTTTCGCATGCGATCAACACTAGCTTAATGACTATGTTCATCTTTTCCTAGTTGAGCCCTTAGTATCTCTTTAATTCTCACCAACCATTGATGTCTTTGGTTGTTCAACTCCACGGTCCAATCTTGGTAGAGACCAAGTTTTTTTTCTAGGAGCTTGCAAATTAAAGTTTTATTTTTTGTGGTTAAAATTATCGAGTAGGGCCTTAAGATCCAGTTCATCACCTATGGTAAATCATGTTGGGGACTGTAGCCTTCTGTGATTCTCTTCATATTCTCTCCAGCTGATAACACAACAACACTTGTCTCCCATGATTTCGTATGCGATCAACACTAGCTTAATCAAGCTGAATCAAAGTTCCTCTTTCGTGGTTAAAATGATCGAACATTGGGTTCAGATCCAGTTCATCATCTTGGATAAATCTTGTTAGGGACTTATAGTCTCTTCTGACTGTAACTTTTTTCATATTCTTCCTAGCTGATAACACAACAATTCTTTAATTCTCACCAACTATTGACTCCTATGATTTCTGGCTTCTCCATTCCTGATAGCGTTCAAGCTTTTTCCCTACTAGTCAACGTTTCACTTTCATCATGAAAATGATTTAGCAGGGTCTTCAAGTGTAAATAATTATTTAGAAAAACCTAGTTAGGAGCTTGTAACCCCTTTTGCATGGGTTTAGCATCAGCTTCATGACTCTTCTTATCTTCTCCTAGTTGATTTCCCACCGTTTCTTTAATTCTCACCAACCAAGGATTGGCATCTTTCAACTCCACGCTCCATTCTTGATAGAGCTCAAGCTCTTTTCCCAAGGACGTATAAATCAAAATTCTTCTTTTGTCATTTTTGAATTTTTCTTGAAAGTTGTACTCTCTTCAAAAGTGACTTTTTTATATTCTCCTTCGTTGATTTCTTGAGTTTTGACCAACCATTAGTTTCTTTGACCTCTGGCATCTTCATTCTTTATCAACGTTGTTAATTCCTCATGAAAATGATCTAGCAGATCTAAATCATAATCTTTGAAAATCTTGTTAAGATCTTGCAGCTTTTTCAAAGCGATCGTCATTTGCTTCATGCTTCTTTTCTCCTTCTCCGTAGTTGCCAACGAAATAATCCTTGCCAACCACTAGTTTCTTTGTTCTCCGACGTCTTTCAGCTCCAGATTTAACTTCTGGTAGAGGACAAGTTCTTTTCCGCAGAATTCATTGATCAACGTTCTTCTTTATTCATGAAAATGGTTTAGACGGACACTCAGATCCAAACCATTATCTTGTTAGTGCCATGAACATAATCGGCACTTACCTCACGACTCTTTTAATATTCTCATTAATTGGTACCCCAGAATCTCTTTAATTCTCACCAACCATTGAGTTTTTGGGTCTCTGGCGTCTTTCATTTCAACACCCCATTACTGATAGGGGCCACAAATTTCTTCAATGATTGAGGCTTTTATCACGAAAATATCTAAGACAGCAAGGAAATTGCAGTCGCTTTTGGAGAAGCGATTGCATAACTAGCTGTGCTGACGTAGTTGTAATATTTCCACGGATTCTGGAGAACCTTAAGAATATCTTAATGGAATTTGTTAGCAGGCGTTAAAACTTTGATTTATCAACCAGAGGGATAACTTTATTGAGTTTTTCACAGGGGTAACTTAAGCGAAAAATAACACCTAGACTTAGAGCCTTGAACGTTTCAAAGACCGTGGTAACAAACTAATCCAAAGCAACCAAATGTGATCATTAGTGATTAAGATGTGACAGACCAGGTTCTCTTGCTGCTTAAAGATAAATTCCATAAGTATTTCAGCATTATTATACGCATGAAATGAAGACAGTGATGTAAGGAGAGTAAGCAAACACCTCAAAAATAAATCATTTGAACAATTAAGCACTTTAAATATGTTCTTATTAAATCTAAATGTTCTCTCCAACGATCAGGCGCATCCTTAGAACTATATGAATGACTTGGGCTTCATCGTTAAAATAGTACGCCATTAGGAGGCAAAAACAAATAAGTCTAGATGTAGTACGAGTAATACTTACTTAGCCATCTCCGAAAGCTGCAGGCGGCCGTCTTTATTGGCATCAAAAACTTGCAACTGAAATACGGAAAACAATTCTCAATGGCTACCAAATATTTATATTTAAATTATTATTAATTAAGAAGTTCCCAGTCGGTTCTGAAACCGAGCATAATAATTGGCATATTTGTGCATTGGCATTTGAGGGTTTATATTCAATCCGATTTATTCGGCTTGAAGGTAAGACACAAATTCTAAGGCTTATTGAATTCTACAATAACCATCAACAGCTTCAGAAAAATAAGTTGTTTATTACAGATGATGGATTTCTCAATGAATTCAATATTTTTATAAAATCCCCATGGAGCGGACCCAATTCACCCTTATAGAGATAATCCTAAAGGAGAAAAATAAACGTTTCTCTACTAACCATTGTATCTGTGTATTCAATGAGCTTGTCCTCGGAGACGTCGTTTATTTTCTTGGCTTCTTTCAGTAAATCCCGCAGGAAGTTCTGGAAAATACAAACAGAAATTGACAAAGGCTTACGTGAGTCGTTAACGACGTGAAGTTCTTAGGTCTTTGTAAAAGTTCGATTAAACCATTCATCATATTTTTAGGAAAGCGGCAAAGTTGGCAATGATGTTTCCTCAAAGAGATTTAATTTTTGTTCTCATTTACTATATTTACATACACAGCAAGTAGCAGGGAATTACTTGACGCATCCCTTTCTCAGTCTTTGGTGTCTAAATTCATAATTAAGGTCAATAACTTTTACGAAACAGTATTTTAATTTAACTGGAAATTTGCAGCTACAACAAATATGCAAATCCATATCCATTCAATCATAATTCGTTCCTAATCAACGGTTATAAATGATTTTGAAAACAATTTACCTTCAATTCATCCGCTTCGATGTAGCCACTGCCGTCCATATCGTACTCCCTCCATATCTGGAAAAACACCAAACGCGTTAGGAAAACTTCTGGGCGTTTTTATCGTTTGTTTGGGCGCCTTTTCAGGAGTTTTTTTTGTTTCGTTATTGGTCTAGTTCGCACCGGACACGATGTTAATAATTTTAACCCCAGACGACGACGACGCTTTCGATGTGACATAAAAGGTCGTTTCGTTCACGTTTTACGGCCACGGACTAGAGATAAAAAGAAAGTGTAGGAAATAGAAATGAAGTTAATATACGATCTGAACAGAATGACATTTATGAATGTATTGGTTTGATATATTGTTTGGCTCCCAGTTTATTTGTTTGATAAATGTATCTGTGTAAATATTAATATAGGTAGGAGCCAAAGCTACCCTGCGTCAGCGAATTTCCAAGCCATCGTCACGAATTTCGAAGTGATTAAATAACTCATCAAATTGATTATGAATATTTTGCTTTAATAAACCCAGTATTTTTAAATATGGGACTCATGCTAGCAATCCTATTTCGTAAGCTAATTTTGACCACTTTCTCAAGTTGTTTTTTTATAAGCGCGGTTTCAGAACTGTGCACCATCCTGTATAACGTAAGAGGCAAAAGTCACCTCTCTGATAATTTCCATCGTAATTAAAAAATCTTAACAAAGGACTTTTCATCCTTAATTCATCATTTAAATTCTGATTAATTGACTTAACTGCCTCAAGATGATTGTTGTTGCATATCTGCATCAGTCACGCCTCTATTAATTTTATAGCAATTAAAACACCATAGCGAAATTTGAAGAGATTGAATAAGTGATAAAATATCACTTTTTAATTATCATGACTTATCAGATTTTGGAGCTTGACCACCATTTTTAATGCTTCATCCTTAATTCACCTCCAAGTTTATTGTAATTGAACGTAACTGGTTAAGATAGCGGCCAATCGTTGTTGCATACCTACAGTCCTACAGTGAGGACAACAAGTCAACTCTCTGTTGGAGCGAGTAAAACAACAAAGCAAAATCTGAAGTGATTGAATAAGTGATAAAATATCACTTTTTAATTAGTCTAGTGACACTTTATTCAACGTACTTTTCACTCTTAATTCATTGCCAAAATTAAATATGATTTAATGATGGCAGCCGCTTGTTGTTGCATCCCCACAATGAGGAATACAAGTCGGCTCCCTTAAGACATCGTAGCGAAATTTGAGAAGATTGAATAAGCGATAAAATACCACTTTTTATTCATCGCAACTTACTGATTTTGAAAATGAAGCTTGGCCTCCATTTTTAAACTGTTTCCTTAGCAAAAAGGGTGGGTCGAGTGGGACCTTATTCAAATCACTTTTCATCCGTAATCTAAAATTAAATCTATTTGAATTTAACTATTTCCGGAGCGAAAATTATTGAGCCCGAAAAGAGGAAATTTTTTGTCTATATAAACACGTTTCCAGACTTTTTAAACAATGTTTTACCCAAATACAATAAATACAAACCAAAATTGAAAAAAAAAATCAAAGAACGTCCCTTGAGTTTTTAAGAAACGTTTTACCAAATTTTTCTTTAACTACGGACCTAATTTTAATATTTTTTTTTCTATAAAAATGCGTTTCTAGAGTTTTTAAATAACGTTTTACTGACTTTCTTTAAATATGGACCAAATTTTCTTATTTAAGTTTTTTTCCCTATAAAAATATGCTTCTAGAGTATTTAGACATCTTTTTACACACTTTTTCATTAAATGCAGACCTATTTTTTTATTGAATTTGTGTCCTTCTATATAGAGATTTTGAACGACGTTTTACGAAAATATCTAAATACGCGCCTAATTTTCTCTTTTTTGAAGTTTTTTTGTTTCTAGAATTTTTATGCAATGTTTACCAACTTTTTCATTAAATACTGACTTAATTTTCTGATTTTATTATTTTTTTCTCTATAAAAATACGTTTCTAGAGTTTTTAAACAACGTTTTACCCACTTTTTTTTCAATACAAACATCACTAAAAAAAATCTATAAAAAAATTCGTTCTTGGAAATTTTAAGCAACATTTTACCAAATTTTTTTTTAACTAAGGACCTAATTTTCTTATTTAAACTTTTTTTTGTATAAAAATACGTTTCTAGAGTTTTTAAGCAACGTTTTACCGACTTTTTCTTTAAATAGGGACCTAATTTTCCGGTTTAAATTTTTTTTCCCTATAAAAATACATTTTTAGAGATTTTAAACATAAGTTTACCCCATTTTATCACCTTTTTCTTTTAATAAGGAAATAATATTTTTTAAATTTGTTTCGTTTTAAATGCGTTTCTAGAGATTTTTAGCAAAATGTTTTTAAATATTAATTTTCTCTTTTTTTTTGAAGCTTTTTTTGTTCCTTGAGTTTTTAGGCAGTGTTTTGCCAACTTTTTCTTTAAGTACTGACTTAATTTTCTTATTTATTTTTTTTATCTATAAAAATACGTTTCTAGAGTTTGTACACGATGTTTTATCCACCATTCTTTTTAAATACAAACATAATTAAAAAAATATTTCTATAAAGTTACGTTCCTGGAGTTAAGCAACATTTTACCAAATTTTTCTTTAACTACGGACCTAATTTTCTTATTTTAATTTTTTTCTCTACAAAAATGCGTTTCTAGAGTTTTTAAGCAAAGTGTTACCGACTTTTTCTTTAAATAGGGACCTCATTTTCCGATTAAAATTTTTTTCCCTCTAGAAATACATTTTTAGAGATTTTAAACATCATTTTACCCCGTTTTATCATCTTTTTCTTTAAATAAGGAACTATTTTTATTATTAGTTTCCTTCTAAAATACGTTTCTAGGGATTTTTAGCAACCTTTAATCAAAATGTTTTTAAATATTAATTTTTCTCTTTTTTGAAGTTTTTTTTGTCCCTAGATTTTATAAGCAATGTTTTGTCAACTTCCTTTATAAATACTGACTTAATTTATTTATTTATTTTTTTATCTACAAAAATACGTTTCTAGCGATTGTAAGCAACGTTTTATCGACTTTTTCTTTAAATAGTGACCTAATTTTCTGATTTTAAATTTTTTTTCCCATAAAAATGCATTTTTACAGATTTTAAACATTATTTTACCCAGTTTTATCCCCTTTTTCTTTAAGGAAGGAACTCTTTTTTTTATTTGTTTCCTTCTAAAATACGTCTCTAGAGATTTTTAGCAACCTTTTATCAAAATGTTTTTAAATATTAATTTTTCCCTTTTTTGAAGTTTTTTTTGTTCCTAGAGTTTATAAGCAATGTTTTGTTAACTTTTTTTATAAATACTGACTTAATTTTTTTATTTATTTTTTTTATCTACAAAAATACGTTTCTAGATATTTTAAGCAACGTTTTACCGACTTTTTCTTTAAATAGTGACCTATATTTCTGACTATTTTTCTATAAAAATACATTTTTAGAGATTTTAAAAATCATTTTATCCTGTTTTATCTCATTTTTCTTTAAATAAGGAACTATTTTTTTTAAATTTGTTTCTTTCTAAAATACGTTTCTAAGGATTTTTAGCAACCTTTTATCAAAATACTTTTAAATATTAATTTTCTCTTTTTGAAGTTTTGTTGTCCCTAGAGTTTTTAAGCAATGTTTTGCCAACTTTTTCTATAAATACTGACTTAATTTTTTTGTCTATTTTTTTTATCTACAAAAATACGTTTCTAGAGTTTTTAAACAATGTTTACCGACTTTTCTTTATATACAAACATAATTAAAAAAAAAATCGCTATAAAAATACGTTCCTGGAGTTTTTAAGCAAAATTTTTTCTTTACCCTATGAAAATGCGTTTCTAGAGTTTTTAAACAACGTTCTACCGACTTTTTCTTTAAATATGGACCTAATTGCCTCATTTAAAATTTTTTTCCATGTAAAAATACGTTTCCAGAGTTTTTAAACATCGTTTTACCAACTTTTTCTTTAAATACGGGCCTAGTTTTATTTTTTAATTTGTTTCCTTCTAAAATACGTTTCTAGAGATTTTTAGCAGCATTTTTAAATACGGGCCTAATTTTCTCTTTTTTGAAGTTTTTTGTGGTTCTATAGTTTTTAAGCAATGTTTTGCCAACTTTTTTTTGACCTCTTAAATGTTTGGATTTTCTTCTCTATAAAAATACGTTGCTAGAGTTTTAAACAACGTTTTACCTATTTTTTCTTTAAATATGGACCGATTTTCCTTATTTTAAATATATCTTCTCTATAAAAATACGTTTATTAGCCACCTAGACTTAAATTACTTTTTTTTATTTTTCTTCTCTATAAAAATAGGTTTTTAGAGTTTTTAAAGTACGTTCTACTTACTTTTTCTTTAAACAGGGACCTAAATAACTCTTTTTTTTTGTTTTTTTCCTCAAAAAATACGTTTTTAGAGATTTTAAACATCTCTTCTTTGAAACTTTTTCTGCATAAGAATACGTTTCCAGAGTTTTTCTTTAAATGCGTGCCTAATTTTCACTTCTTTGAAGTCTTTTTCTGTATGAAAATAGGTTTCTAGAGTTTTTAAGCAATGTTTTACCAACTTTTCCTTTAAATACGAACCAAATTTTCTTATTTTATTTTTTTCCATAAAAATACGTTTCTAGAGTTTCCAAACTTTTTCTTAGACACGGACATAATTTTCTTATTTTAAATATTTTTCTCTACAAAAATACGTTTCTAGAGTTCTTAGACAACGTTTTACCCACTTTTTCTTTAAATACGGATTTAAATTACTTTTTTTGATTTTTCTTCTCTATAACAATACGTTTGTAGAGTATTTAAACAAAGTTTTGCCTACTTCCTTTTAAAATACAATTTTTTTTTTAATTTTCTTGAAAACAAGATTTTCCTAGAGTTTTTAAGCAACATTTTACCAACTTTTTCTTTAATTATGGATCTAATTTCTAGAGTTTTTAAGCAATTTTTTACCAACTAGTTCTTTAAATACGGAAACTAATTTTTAAATTTTATTTTTTTCCATAAAAATACGTTTTAAGAGTTTCTAAACAACGTTTTACCGACTTTCTCTTTACATATGAATTTAAATTAATTTTT
Source organism: Pissodes strobi (assembly GCA_016904865.1). Classification (NCBI taxonomy): domain Eukaryota; kingdom Metazoa; phylum Arthropoda; class Insecta; order Coleoptera; family Curculionidae; genus Pissodes; species Pissodes strobi. The sequence continues at coordinate 25,795 of JAEQML010054290.1, read as the reverse complement.
TTGACTTTTCTCCTCTATAAAAATACGTGTCTAGAGTATTTAAACAAAGTTTTGCCCACTTTCTTTTAAAATGCAAACCTTTTTTTTTATTTTCTTTAAAACAACATTTTCCTAGAGATTTTAAGCAACGTTTTACCAAATTTTTCTTTAATTATGGACTTAATTTCTAGAGTTTTTAAGTAATGTTTTACCAACTTTTTCTTTAAATACAACTGTTGTTTTCTTATTTTATTTTTTTTTTCATAAAAATATGTTTCTAGAGTTACTAAACAACGTTTTACCGATTTAGATACGGATATAAGTTTCTTATTTTAAATATTTTATCTACAAAAATACGTTTCTAGAGTTCTTAGACAACGTTTTACCCACATTTTCTTTAAATACGTTTTGCTCATTTCTTTAAATACAAATCTTTGATTTAATATTCTTTAAAAAAAACATTTTCCTATAGTTTTTAAGCAACGTTTCACCAACTTTTTCTTTAATTATGGACCTAATTTTCTTATTTTAAATTTTTTTCTCTATGAAAATGGGTTTTTAGATTACGTTTTACCCACTTTTTCTTTAAATGCCTTACTTTTATTTTGATCTTCGATCTCTGTAAAAATATGTTTCTAGACATTTTGAACAACGTTCTACCCACTTTTTCTTTAAACAAAGACCTAAATTTCATTCTTTTAAATTCTTTCCTCTCTATACAAATGCATTTCTAGATATCTTGAGCAACATTTTACCCAATTTTCTTCAAATTCGGAACTGATTTCCTTTTTTCTCTTTTTCTCTATAAAAATACTTTTTTAAAGTTCTTAAACACGGACTTTATTCTCCTTTTTGACTCTGTTTCTCTATAAAATACGTTTCCAGAGTTTTTAAACACCGTTTTACCCAATTATCCTTGAGTATGGACCTAATTTTCTTCTCTTTTTTTTTATTTCTCTACAAAAATAGATTTTTAGGGATATTAAGCAACGTTTCATAAATTTTTCCTTTAAATACCAACGCAATTTTCTTATTTATTTTTTTTCTCTACAAAAGTACGTTTCTAGAGTGTTTAAATAACGTTCTACCTACTTTTTCTTTAAATATGGACTTAATTTTCTTATTTTAAATATTTTTTGTCTATAAAAATACGTTCTTAGAGTTTTTAGACAACGTTTTACCAACTTTTTTTAAATACTGATTTAAATTCCCTTTTTTGCTTTTTCTTCTCTATAAAAATACGTTTCTAAAGATTTTGCATCTTTACCCAATTATCTTTAAATACGGACCTAGTTTTCTCTTATCAGTTTTAAGAATTTTTAAACAACATTTTATCCACTTTTTCTTTGAATGTAAGTAACTAGTTTTTAAAAGCATCGTGGTGGAAAAATTTTCAAAATGGCCTAGACGCAGTCTTGAAAATTGTATGAAAATGGAGTAAAGGGTCGACTGATGACATTTCGGATATATCTCTTTCAAGATGTCGACTATTAATAGAATTGTGATGTGACTGCCAAACCATTTAACCTATCTTGGTGAAATTTCGAACGGTTAATTTAATGAAGCAAAAGTATAAAGAAAATGAAATTTGGGCGTATGAAACGACCGCTTACCTAGTGTCCCTCAAATTTAAAATTTAAAAATATACAGGTCGTCTTATTTAAATACCGCAATTTGATAAAATAAATTTCAGAATCCAGCAAGATATGGCACAAAATCAATTTCGGACTAAGATAGGAGGTGGTCCATTTAATGAAACAGAACCCTGAGTCATCCTGCATATATGATATAATAAAGTAGGCATCAATTGAAACGATACACCTTAAAAAAACACCAACTTTTAAACGCTGCAACTCAGCCAAATACAGTTTAATTTGGACTTTTTGCACCATGCCTAAATGGGCGATTCTTTAGCTATAAACTGCTTGTAAAATTAAGTTAAAATATTACACGCTGTCAATTATACAGGGTGTTGAAATAGTGAGTGCAAAAACCTTCATTTTTGACCAAGAATTTCTGCTCGGTGAGGAAAGTAATTTTGGATATTATTATATTTTCTGAAGTATTGGGCCTATATCTCGGGACGTCTTTGCAAATTTGATCTTACCTTATATACCGGCGGAGAAATCGTCAATTTTCAAAATGTGTGCATTTTTTATTTGTGCGTTTCCGTGTGTTTTAGCCTGGCATTGTACATACGACTCTAAATTTCTTATTAGGGTTAACAGTTAGTTTCACCAAAACACTATTAAAATGTTGCTCAGCGTTATTTATACAGGGCGACAAGAAAATTTGTGTTTTAAATCGGATTTCGTCAAGCTTGTTATAGGAGTTGTCGGAAAATGTTGTAAATGGAAATTCTTGTTTAAATTGTCCGTAAATTGCCCGTAAAACGGTTTTTTGCAATTTTGAGGTTATGGTATTTCTATTCGAAAAGAAACTCGTTAAACCGATACAACTAAAAATTGGCAAATTTAAGTCGTCAAAACTACAGCCGATTTCGATATTTTACAAATCGTAAAAAGTTATTTTGTCAATTATGTGGTGGTGAAAAAATAATTAGGGCAAAAATCATAAATTTTATAACATCGTTTTTTATTCTCCAAAAAAGTTACATTTAGGAAATCTAGTGGGTTTAAGAACCATACAATCAATAATGCAACACGTATAAAATAAAATAAGAAAAATTTGAACATAGTTTTTAACGTTAAATATGGAGACTTTATGAACATTTACCAAATTTCGAAGCAATGGATTAACCTTTAAAGAAAATAAAACCAAATGTTGAGTCTTAAAACTTTTGGCTTTAGAAAAAAAAAAACAATGGATCATTTTTTAAACAAGAAATTAATGTGATTGGAAAGCATCAGCAAATTTATTAATATAACCTAAGTGCCTAAAAATGTTTTGCACGCCGAAAATTAAAAATGATTTTTCCACTCATTATTTTTTCACCACCCTGTATAATTGACAAAATATCTTTTCACGTTTTTTTAGTGCTTTAATTTGACGAAGTTTTGACGATTCAAGGTTTGCCAATTTTTAGGTGTATGGGTTTAACGAGTTTTTTTTTAAATAGAAATACCATAACCTCAAAATTGCAAAAACGGTTTTACGGGCCACTCTTGTAATTTAAACAAGAGTTTCCATTTACAAAATTTTCCTATAACAAGATTGACGAAAACCGATTTAAAACATTTTTTTTTGTCGCCCTGTATAAATAACGCTGAGCAACATTTTAATAATGTTTTGGTGACAGATTAGCACTGCACACTAATAACTGTTAACCCTAATAAGACATTTAGAGTCGTATGTGCATTGCCAGGCTAGAACAAACGAAAACGCCATAAAATTCACACATTTGAAAAATTGACGATTTCTCCGCCGGTATATAAGGTAACATCAAATTTGCAAAGACGTCCCGGGATACAGGCCCAATACTTAAGAAAGTATAGCAATATCCAAAATTAGCTTCCTCTCCGGGCAGAAATTCTTGGTCAAAAATGAGGGTTTTTGCACTCACTTTTTCAACACCCTGTATAATTGACAGAGTGCAATAGTTTCACTTCATTCTACAAGCAGTTTATAGCTAAAGAATCGCCCTTTTAGGAATGGTGCAAAAAGTCCAAATTTAACTATATTTGGCCGAGTTGCAGCGTTTAAAACTTGATGTTTTTTTAAGGTGTGTCGTTTCAATTGATGCGTACTTTATAAGACAAAAATGTGCTTAATTCGTCAGAAAACCATGTTAGTGTATTTTAGGAATATTTGTGACAAATAGACATGTATTTTAGTGTCGGCTTTGATCCATAAATTTCAAACACAAAACGCAATTTAAGGTGACAAAATCATCCGTCACACCGGCAAATTTTCGGTCCATTTATACAAAATTTACGTCGCAATATTCGAGTTAATCTGACCCTCGCGTCTAATCGCAATTTAACGGCAGATTTAAGGGGATCCGATTTAGGGCTCGAATTAAATGTCCGGGATTCTGATTAGAACTAACTGCGTTTACGTACAACAACGTACCTTCATAAATTCGACGCTCGATTCCAGCGGATTGTCGAACCGAAACAGCAACAAAAAATTCTCCTCCATCGGCAGTAATTGTGCCAGCTGAAACGTGAGAAAATTTTACAATTATTAGGTGTGAGTATTGGGTGTTTTCCGCACGTTATGTACAAGGAGAAATAAGCAATAAACAAGCATTTATCTGGACATAGTTACAAATTAAATAAGCTGCTCATCGAATGAAACGAGCCATCTAAATGTTTTAACGTTTCCATATGTAGATCACAACTAGATAATTGTTTAAAAATAAATAACTTGCTCATAAAATTAGTTATTAATTAATATTTATCAGATATTGCCTTTTTTTGTCACTAACCTTAATAGCTTGGTTCTCTAATTGTCCTTATTTTTATTCCCTTCTTTTTTTTCAATAGTTGCGTTTTGCATATTTTTCCTTTAAACGTATTTTGTGTCATTCACCTTTCTGTATTTTGGTATTGACGGAGATTTTTCTATTTTTTTAATTTTTTTATGACGTATAATGGCATTAGCTATTAGAATTTTACCTGTACCATTTGAAGCAATATTCCTGTAGTTTACTTACTTAAAATAAATAAATAAATACATAAAATCTCTAAAATTGTTGCATGAACTTACTTCTCGAATATCGATTTTTCCGTCTTGATTATCGTCGTAAGCTTCCATAAAACACGCTTTAAGTTCAATGAGCATATCGTCAGATACAGCCTGTAACAGAAGAATTATTTTTTTTAAGAATTATGACATCATAACAATTAATATAAAAAAAATTGTTTACCTCAGGTCCAATATCAGTTGCGTTGGCGCTGGACACAAACTCTCTCAGGAATCCATCTAGTTCTGTCCCTTCGATGTACCCATTGCCTAAAGGATCAAGTAAATATTTGATTAAAATTTAAAAGTAAAAAAAAAATATTAGTGGAAAGTTCATGTCGAAAATTATAGGACTTACAGTGGGAGCCAAAATAATGTTAGTACTTCATATAATTAAATGTTGTGGGATCTAAATTTGAGTTGGGCCTTATCTATATTTAGTGTCAGCAGGTTTGCCTTAAACCACTTCCCTACCTTCACCAAATCCTGTGTTATTTAATTGTATAGACCGTTTATTGTCTCTGAGTGCCATAGTATTGTAGTACCTATCATCCGCAAAGAGGGTAAATTTTTACTGAATCTTAACACAAAGCAGATCATTTATGTATAGAAGAAACAGAATAGGTCCTAGGACCGACCCATGTGGTACTCCACAATCAATATATCTCCTTTTTGATGCGGACGACCCAACAAAGACGGGCTGACTCCGGCCTCCAAGAAAAGTCCGAAACCATTCCAGGTTCAGGGGCGTCGCCCCTGAACCCATATCGATGAAGCTTTAGAAGCAATATTTCGTGACTAACACAGTCAAAAGCCTTGGATAAGTCACAAAACATCGCTGCCGTGGTGCCCCCCACATTTAAAAATCCATACACACTCTCGAGGAATCGAAAAATGGCATCTCCTGTATTCTTGCTAGCTTGAAAGCCAACCTGGCTGCTATTAATAATGTTTTTCTCCCAAAAATACACCATCCTTTTTTACCAGCTTTTCTATTATCTTCGATAGAGTAGACAGCAGCGCAATAGGTTGAAAATTCGATATCTAGTCAACATCGCCACCCTTATATATCGCCACCACCTTTGCCCCTTTTAAAAGTGAAGGGAAAGCACCCGATGCCCGAGAACTATTTACTGCTCAAAGATCCGTGAGATAGTATCAAAGACCTCATCAGAGTCAGTGCGAGAGGAGCTAAAAGACTCTTCTATATATTAGAGAGATATTGCATGGGATCCCAGACTGAACGCCCCCCCCCCCCCCCGATTCGAATCAGGATCCAGATTGTATGAAGAAGCAATCCGAGATCCTCGAGTAAGTTCCCCAACAATGGCCCAACTCTCCTTCTGCCTATTATGGAACCCATTTAATCTACAATTGTAATAAGACCGTTTTGCCTCTCGAATAAGACGTCTGTAAAGTCGTCGGTGGTTACAGAAGTAGCTCCAAAAAGAACGACCATTGGTAAATTTGCGCAGGGAATGTATTGAACTTAAGTTTTTAGAAGATACCTTTAGACTCTTGGTGACCCATGACTTCCTATGCTTCTTTTTGATAGGTTTGATAGGAAAGCATTTATTAAAAATATCATTCAATTTAATATGAAATTCAATTAGTAGATTGTGGGTGTCGTAGATGTTGGCCAAATTAATTCTATGACATTCTTGATCAAACCTAATATAGTCACTGCTACTAAATATTCGGTTCCGGCTTACCGCTCCCAAAGTCACCATCAAAAGTACCTACAACAGCTTCGTGGTCAGAGAGGCCTGAGTTTATAATATCACAAACAAAATTGTCTCCAAAATTGGAACAAATATAGTCAATACATGTGCTTGATTGCCTAGATATACGGTTTGGACCGTTCACATGCATAGCCAAATTGTGCGATTGTAAAAGGTCTTTAAGTCTTAAAGTAGATGGACATATTCCATCGCCAAAATTTACCTTAAATTATCCAGCCAATGAAATGTTAGTATCCTTTTAAATTGGCATAGCAGTGCATCAAGATTTTTAAGAAATGCTAAGCACGACGAAGGTGGACGATAGAGACAAATAATATACAAATTACAAGGCTTCGAATTTACTATTAAAACCTCGAATTCTCTTTCAACAAGAAAATTATCAAATCTACTGCAGCACTCAAACAAATGTCCTCCATTATCATTTACCATAATCAAACTTCCTCCATGAATAAAATTTGGTCTACAGTGGATAGGAAGAAGGCTATATTTAGGCATGTGAACGGTTTCTCCAGATCTCAACCAGTGCTCTGTTATCAAAATCAAATCGGGAAATCCCTGTTCAGTCAGAAGGACAAACAATTAATCAGCTTTATTCTCAATGATTGAATATTTATCCGTAGCACTGACTGTTGATTTTTATCATCATATTAATTTTTATACCTTACATTTACGTTCTTTGCACTAAGAGGCCCGTGATCCATTTTTCCTGGAGATAGGGTGGCTTAAGGACAATCGACACCTCCTCCGGCTGTCCCGGAGGAGCCCGAAAATTTCCCTTCTCCGGCTTCCGCACAGCATCAACGATTGCAAAAAGCACCCCAGTGTCATCCGTGTCAACATCGTCATCGGGTAAGTCTACGGGGAAACGAGTTCCTCGAACAGCCACCTAGGGTGATGGGTATCCCCTTGGAAAAGTAATAGTTTTTGGAATTCAGCAGGCAGAGACAAACTACGCCGACGCATATCCTCTCCGGGGCTCAATTGATTCACCATCCCGCTGTATGAGACGGTGACTGGGTCGGTGGTAGGTTCCATCTATAAACTCATGGCATATGAAGCCGACCAAATCCGCGCTAGTCCGACCAACATGATTGTAGCCAATACCTCCTAAAACCAGGCCAGACGGCTTACGCGTGACGTCATCAAAAGTGGTCTTAACTTATTTACAGGCGTATATTGAAATATGCAATTTCTTTTAAAATTTCACAGTTAAGTATACATTTTAGATGCAAAAATCTAGAAAAAGTTTAACAAAAATTGGTTTTTTGTTAATTTAACTTTTTTTTATATGTAGTTTGAAACGCAATTGGCCTAATACAAGACCTCCTAAAAGCTGATATTACTTTAAGCACGACTATTATGACTGATAATGTGTATTACCACAAACAATATAGCTACGCAACAGACGGCGCCTGAAATGTATTTAAAACGAGCCGAATAATGAGGCTGTCTGCTGCCGCGAGCCTCATTCGCTTCTTTCGACGGCATCTCATTCACTGGAAATAATATAGATGGCACTACGAACAGCCTCAATTCGATACGCTGTTGTCATATCCACTGAATTGTAGGTAAATTTGAGTTTAAAAAGTAATATAACTTATTAGGTACTTAAAAAGTAATATAACTTCTGTTAATATATTTTTGATCATACATTTGTTAAATTTTATCCAGTTCCTATTATAAAAAAGGCTGAAATATTGTACAAAATAACGAAAAAATGTAGAATCAACCCTGGAGGAAATTAGGGGATAAAAACACCTCTACAGGGAATAATTGGAAATTATGCTCGGAAGGAGGAGGGTTTGGGTGCGCTATATCTGAATAAAATATTGACAAAAAAATAGGATATACCCCTAAAAAGTTGAGTAGATGGAAACAGCCATTTTTTAAATATCTACAGAAAATGGTTGGAAATTGCACTCCGGAGGGATTTCAGTACGCTACACATGAATTAAATAATGAAAAAAAAAATAGTGATATTAGTGATTGATCCCTGAAGAGCCATAAGGGGGCTGAAAGCACTCTCTCATGAATCTTTACAGGATAAAATGCACTCCGTGCAGCCCCGTCTCCAGGCTTTCGGCCGCCCGAGGCGAGCAGGATTTGGCCGCCCCTTACAACAGACCAATTAAGGAGTCAATAATGATCTATCCGGCGAATAGGCGCCCGCGCGGTTTTTTAACCGGCAGGTGCCGGTATAAGGAGATGTCCTGCAAGGTCTATATTTTCATGGTAGATGTACCACGTGTGGACTGCCTGGATTTAAATCGAGGATGCGGGCTTGATTTTAAGGGGGAGTTTTGGGGGGCTATATGGAAATCGCGTGTTTTTTCGCGATTTCTGGCTAAACGGGAACTTAGAGCGAAACTTTGCCGCGACCAAACTCCGCGGTGCGAAGTCGGGGTTGGCCAGTTAGAGGGTACACCGCACGCCACCCGTTTCCCGAATTTTTATCGAGAAGTGGGGGAAATCGCGAAACACGTTTTTTAATGGGTAGGTTCCGGTAGAAAACCTTCATTTTGTCCCATAGGAACCGGAACCTACCTGGAACCTATCGGCTTTTTTTCCGATCGATTTAGAATTCGGCATGTAGGTAGAGGACCTGAAGGCCAACAAAAAAAGCTCTTTACGAAATAAAAACAATATTCCTAGTTTTCGAGAAATCGGCCGTTTAAATTCGAGAACGGTCGTAGCTCCAAAATTAAGAGTGATACGAAAATATTACATACCACCAAAAATGTGTTTTTTTTTGAAAAATTATTTTTTTACCACCCTGTATATGCTGTATATTTTATTTTTATGTTAATAACATATAAATGGACCCCTTTAATTGTTTCCGTAATAAAAACGCATATTTTTTTAAAAACATTTTTCGGAAAATCGAGAATTTCATTAAATCGGCTATAATTCGAAAACGGTACGAGTTAGAGGTTAACTTTAAAAGGGGAAAAGATGGGTCTCATCGGGTACTATAATGTGCCGCATCCAGTTTGATTGTACGACGTTTCGTTTTTTACAAATTGACCAAACGTAATTTTTATATTTTCTTCATTTGTGTGGTAACGAAAAAACATATCTCAAATCGGTTGGCGCCAGTATTTGCGCCGTCTTAAGGCCGATCGAAGAGCTCCTATAAAGTTTTCGATAGAAGTGGAAATACTTCGAAATATTTGGAAAAAAGTTTAATTTTTAAAAAAATATATTGTTTTACCAATACAACAGAATTTTATTTCTATGTTGGTGATATGTGGACCCTTCAAATCGTTTCGGTAATTAAAACGGGGAAAAGATTTTGAAAAATATTTTTCTAAAGAAATGTGTACTTTAGGATATTTGGGGGCGCGGAGTTCGAATTTTTGGTTTAAAAAATCGCATGAGTTTTCTGTTTAGAAATATTTCGAAAACAGAGAATTTTTGGGGAAATTTCTATTTTTAACACCCTCTATGTGATTTAAAAAAATTATTTGTACGTGGGTGACATGTACGAGGAGCCCTCTGACCGTTTATGTAATGAAAGCAAAAAAAAATTTTCAAAAAAATTTTTCAAGAAAAATTAATTTTGATGTGGGTACTCCAGAGAGGGGTATTTGGGGGCGCGGAGTTCGAATTTTTGGTCTAAAAAATCACACGAGTACGTATATCTAACATGCGCTCGCTCCACGGTCAACATGTGCTACATGCTGTTCATTAATCGATCAATCAATCGGGTTGCGTTTCGGTCACTTCCGTAAAATTAAATGAAGAGTAAAGGCTGTGGGCATGTACGAAACATAGTAATGAAACAATCTTTGCATATCATGCAAAATTTAATCCAAAGGGACTTCTATGAAGAGCGTAACAAAGCGCTTTCGGCCGTAGCCATCACCAGTGTTACCTGAAAGTAAGTAAAAGAAAGTGGAGAGTCAAAGAATATTGTCGAGTTGAGACAATGGATATTTTTCGTAAAAAATATGATGAGATGAACACTGTTACGTTCAGTTATAAATTTGTTGGAATTTTATAGATTTTTTTATTTAAAAAGGGGTTAGCTAAAGTGATTCAATAAGAATGATGATTTTTTAATTCATTCTATGCGTAAAAAGGAAAATGGTGGACTTCTTTTACTTACTTGTCAGTGGAAGGACATATCATATCCATGGAAGTAAACAAACAACACAAATCGACATTAATATTCGGTGGTTTTACATATTCATTGCGAGAGTGTTTACCGTGTTACCTACAATCACATTAAAACTTTATAGAAAAAACAAAAACGGCCGCCCCTAAAAATAGGCCGCCTGAGGCGGCTGCCTCGCCGCCTCACCCCTGGAGACGGGGCTGCACCGCGGGTTTTCGAATCCGTTGAATCTGAGTGAAATAATCACATAAATTTGTTTTAAAAGTCGCGGGGATGAAAACACCCATTTTTTGAATCCCTATAGGAAATAACTGCGCTCTGAATATGAATAAAATAATGAAAATAATTGAGATCAAGCTCTGATACTTGTACGGATGAAAACGCCCCCTTTTAAACCTGCACAAAAAATAATCGAGTAGATTGCAGACCGGTGGTGTTCGGGTGCGCTACGTCTGAATAAAAAATGAAAAAATCTGGGATCAACATTTTACGAGTTGAGGAGATGAAAACACTTCATTTTGATTCTATATAGGAAATAATTTAAAAATGCGGTTCGAGGGTTTTTGAGTGCACTGGATCTGAATAAAATAATGAAAAAGTCGCAAATAACCCCAGAAGCATTACGAAGATGGAAACATTTCCCTTTTAATTTATAGGAAATCCTTGAAAATATCACCGTGAGGATTTTCTAGTGAGCTAATTCTGAATTAAGTTAAAACCAACAGAGTCAACTCCTGTAAAGATTTAAGGGGATGAAAACGCTCTGTTTTGAATCGACAGGAAATAATCGAAGATTGCAATTCGGAAGTTTTGTCGTGATGTGGTAATGAAGGAAATCTTGGGTACACCTTTAAAGAAAAAGAATGATAAAAATACCTTACCTCGAATCTCCCTCGGAATTAATTGCACATTGCCCTACGGGAGTTTTCGGTTGCGGTGGATATCACAATAACAATATTCTCATATTTTTCTTCCGCCAGGTCGTGTCGCTCGCTCACCGTGTATCGCCCGCGCCCGCCGCGGTCCCGACCTTCAAATTTCATACTCCCGGCGCGCGTTAAGAACTTTCACTTCAAAAAAACTAATTTTAGTTACATCAAATGCTAAAACTCGGATGAGTAGTAGAGTTCAATCTAGAACTTTTTGGCAATTCTAGTTTACTAAAGGTGGCAGAAACGTATATTTTAAAAAGTAATTCACAACACTTCTAATGTAAAAATTATATGATTGACATGATGGTTTGTTGCAGTAGGCGCCCATAATATCATAATATATTATATGTAATTTTTTCGTATCTCGCATATATATTTTTTTGAAAATTAATAACAATCTAACGTTTCAGGACAAACAAAAGGTTTTATAAAGAGACTTTTTTCGTAAATCAACCGATAAAAAAACTTTCGCTCTTCAGGAGTCAGTACGTGGACACACTGTATGGTATAACACCATGCATTATACGGTAAATACTACATCGGTCACTGTCTATCTTTATTTCAAAGAAGTTTGATAGAGGTTTACTGATTTTTTAAATTTCTCAGTTTCTGTTTGAAATTCTTTTTATAATTTTCATTTCATTTACAAAATTTAAACAAGTTTGTATTTACCATCTTTGCACTGAAAAACAATTTATGTTGATAACAGTCACTATCTTTTCTTCCCAACCAAGCGTAATTTTTGGAAATTATAGCATTTTTTTATCTTTGTTCCTATAAGCTCCTGTTCTTTGATTTTGTCAAATGCCTCTTTAAATAAATCCATCGATTTTTTCACCATATTTTTAGTATTTTCGTTTGGCACCGCAAAACGCATTCTTATATTAGTACCATAGTTTTTATTTAAAATTAAAATCTAAATGAGAATTTTCCTGCTTAGTCATAAAATGGTTTACCCAAAGATTTTCTTCACACCATCAACTGTCACAGCAAGCGCATGCAAATGCTATTCAATATTTTTTAAAGATCTTCCTTTCTTAATTATTATGCCTCTATAACTATTTTTAGGAATGTAAATAAATATTAATTTTGCGACTCCCTAAATGACCGGGAAACCCATCAGACACCAGTTGCACACAGCCACAAACAAATTAGTTGTTTGTGACACAGCTGCCTGCAGTCGGCTCCTTACTCGCGGATCGCGATAACCCTTCCATGAATTTGTTTCTTCCACCGCAAACAAATAAATAAATAGCTACGCGCTATCCACGCATCCTATTATTTGAATCGAACGATATCGGCAACAGTGCAGAAACGGCGATCGGCTGCTGGCAGCAAATTTGTAGGGAAAATTAAATTCACGTCGTTCGATGCGTGTAGTGCCATCTCTTTAAGTATGATAGAGATTCGGCGTTCGCCAAATCACCGTTTCATTTCTTGCCATTTTGACCAGACGTCTGTTGCGTAGCTATATTGTTTGTGGTATTACTCATTTTTTTTTAAATCAAAAATTAAATTGCAGTTTAAGTACTTGCCTTTTTCTGCATACATACGCAAATATTTAGAGGAATGAGGGCTTATAGTAAACAAAATTGAACATAAAACAATACTGCTCGGTGAATACCAATATCTCTCTTTTGAGGTACTCAACAAAGTTAGCTGTTCTGAAACAAATTTTAGATTTTGGTAAATTCGTCGGACCCTCTTAGGTTTAAAAGAATATCCGTTACACATTTTTTTTTGTTTTCTCGTCTTGGTCAGAATCAGGTTTCACTAGTAATGGGGAGGTAATTATTAAGAGGAATTGATATCATATTATCAATTACATCGATTAAACATTCTAATTCATCCAAACTGCCGGTTATACATGGGAATTTTAAATTTATTACTGAAACAGAAATAGACTGGCCATATAAAAATGTTTCTAATTTTAAATTATTATTTACTACAATCGCCCAGATTATTATAGGACCAGGAGTATGCTCAAGCTTAAATAAAATTATTTTATCTCTTAGCTCTTACTGGAAACCACCCTTCGTTAACAATAAAATTTGAAAATAGTTTTAAAATCTCCTCAATGGCATTTTTCTTCAATCGAGGGTATTTTAAATGTACTGTAATGATTTTACTTGACTTTGGATCCTGTTGCGAATTAATCCAAATTATATTACCTGCAGAAAAATGTAACTCACCCACTTTAGTGTTTTTATTGGGCACTAAATTGTCTCGCGGGATAGCTTGAAGCAATTTATTTTGCAACACATCACTTTTTGGAAAGCAAAAAACAATTAACTTTAGGTCCGTTGGAGTAGTTTCCACGACAGCCTGGGGCACAACATCTGGACGGCATTGTTCACATAAATTTAAACAAACTAAAGTACTGATATTATAAAAAAATTAACAGAAAATCAATCGAAATCGAAGAGTAATTAAGAAATCGGTCGAACGTCGATCGAAAGTACACCACCTGACAGGAGGCAGCGTTGCCAGATTTTTAAGAACCGTCTCGTCATCTTGGAACAAATATTAAATCGTTTGCGTTGCGCAATGGTAAAAAATAAATATTGTTACGAATTTGTAGAATTGCCTCGTTCTGACCATCAGGATTTGGTTCGTCTGGGTTGGTAGAGTTAATTCCATACATTATTTGGGATGTAAACTATTTAACGTATATTTAGTTGGACTTTCATTTTTACAGCATTTGTTGAATGACATTTGAAATTATGTTTTTAAATGGAACTAAATATTTATACAAAATAATTAGGTTATCGGTTAGCAACGTTTATTTTCTTAAAGGTTTTTATTCCGTTATTGCTTTCCGGTTTTTCTATATTTACTTTTCGGATTTTAAATATTTATTTTTATTTGTTATAACTATACTATAATATACCAAAGCAAACTTTTACATTAAGTACCTAATATATTGTTAAATGTAATATTGGAATCCAAGACGAATATTTTACGTTTCTTTGAAAAATAATTTGTGGCAAACTACAGTGAGAAGTAGCTCAAATTGTGATAAAGCGCCCAATCTGGCAGCACCGGATACATGACGTCGAGATGGGAATTGACATTCAAGTCGCCCCGCGCAGCGTGGCAATCAACGCTAAATTCGGAAGTAGGTGCGATAAAATATTTAATACTTTTACTGGGCTGGTCTTGGATCCTCTTATTGCTTTTCGTATGGCAAAAAAGTATATACCACTTTTGATGACGTCACTGCTAATTTTAATATTAGCTAGTTGGCCTAGTTGTAGGCGATATTGTTGTAACCCTGTGCACTATTTACAAAGGAATCCGCAAGCAGAAACACAATATGAACACCAGCTCATATATTCATAATTCAGCTCATATATATGCTTATTCAAGAGTTTTCAATTATGTTCATATGACGGCTCCACGATTATGAGGTTAGTATTTTGATTTTGTTGTTTAACACTGGTTAAAAAAGCGAGACCCGCAAAGAGTACTACATAACCAGTCTTTGTAAAATTAATACTCAACTGGGAATTCCTTCCAATCATGTCCTACATTAAGTCCGCCGACCCTGAGTACTCATAGTTAATGTCATAATTTGATTTAGTTTCCGTTTTAAAGAGGAAGTGCACATGCACACACCTCATATCCTTTTTATTTCCTATTAAGAACAACTGAGGCTTTCGCTGAGATTTTGCCTGTACCAGAGCGGATCGACACGACATTCTACTTCCCCTTGCCATTCGTTGAGTCGAAAGTTTGTGTTGCAATAGCTTTGTTCAAAATTAATATCTGTGACTGTGTGCTAAACATTCTCATTAAGAACCATTCTTAAAAAAATTACAACTTTAATTAATGCTTTATGAAAACGCAACCAATTAGGGCATACTCGTTACACTCTTTACAAAGATTTACCAACCTCGACCAGTAATAACATCGACATTTAAAGAGGTGATCGTGGACATACTTTGTTTATTGTCCCCACATAACGACGAAGAAAATCTGCAATGTTAAAGTTAATTGACCATTTGTCATTAGACCTATACATTATAATGCAGAACTGCTCAATTCAAGATCACAAGGGGCTGAGAGTTTAATGAAACTGAAATTCGTTTAGCTATAGAATGCATACTTAACATAGCAAAAAGTAAACTTCAAGTAAAATAGCAAGATATTATTGGCAAATTCTTTGGCATAGATTTCCAGATGAAAGGTCTTTGTTCATCATCATCTCCGTTATCAAAAGTAGCCTCATGCATTTTGATGATGACAGCTTCTTCAGCAGCCACTGAAACAGAAGAGGAGCAGGCTTATGAGAGAGTAGCAAAACTATTAGACGTGTCTCATAATGGAAACTTATTAAAAAAGAGACAAAAGATCAGTTTTTATTTTTGTCAGTAATACAGAAGGCCGAGATAAAATTAAACACATTTTTGAAGAAGATAGCGGCATGAAGAAAGTATTGGTGCTGATGATATTGATGATGAGAACGAGATAAATTATGAAACTGAACCCGAAGAAAAATCACCACCAAATATTCTAGAGACCATTGAATCATTGAAAATGATGAAAGCAATTAAGACATAATTACTTGCTGATCTTTACATTCTGAAACCCTATTTTTTTGCTCGAATTTGCTGTGAAACTCTATTGTTGATTTTCAAATAACTGCTATAACATTTTAAATAGTAGTTAAATGGAATTCAAAATTTGCGTTTATTTTTTATAATTAATACAAAAAAGATTAAAATAGTTTTATCTAATACGGTACTATAGGAATATAAGCGCTCGCATCAATCTCAAAAACTCCATTAGTAACATTACAATATACACAAGCGTTTGGTATGGTTATATGATATACTGATCTTTAACAAATTACACACTTCAAGTCATTAATTAAATATTCCATTTTCCTCTTATAATGAGTATTAATATGTTTATGTTCGTGAAGGCAAACACAACAAATAACATAATATGTGCTTCCCTCTATCAAGAAATGTTTCTACAATTGCATAAATTTTAGTTATACAAAACACTCGGTCAATAAAGCCAACTTTTCCTGAAACACCACATTTCCACCTGGATATTCATCTTCTTGATATATTTCTAATTCGTCTGGATTGAATGGTTCTGCTTCAGATTCCATGAAATTATTTACATCATGATGAATTCGAATCTTCCAACGTCTATTGGAGCCAAATCATCAAAATTTACAATTTCCAAAACTCTCTCCAAGTTTAATCTGTCCACAATATCTGGTTCAATTTTAAGACTTTAATTATGAAGGTATTTTTTTACTTCTAATAAAGATGTATTCAGATCTCGATATCACTCGAAACTTTTTCCTTGGTTTCTTCAAAAATTATTGCATTAAAGTATTTTCTACAAACTGCGCAATTTCCCTTTTTGCCTGTGCATTCTGCCAAATATTAAAAGCACCACTTATGACCACAAGACTTAGAAACACAAATTTCTGCCTTTTCCATTAATTTGAAGCAAATATAACACTCATTTTCTATGCATTGTTTTTCTACACACTGGTCTTCTTTGGATTTTTCTTTTCTACTTTTCTAATTTTTTCATCACTTGCTTTTGCAACCGCTCTTTCTTTTTCTGGTATTAACCATAATATAACTTTACAAATTTTGAATTAAAGTGGATAACCCTGAACTGCTAGTTTTATAATTAGGGGTTTAAGTGGGCAATAAAAGCCGAAGGTTACATAAAAAATGTATCAAGGTTATACAAAAGGCAACACCTTATTTCATGGTCAGAGCCTCCTCAGTAGGCGGAGTGCTGACCGGTCGATAACCGAAGCGTAATCCAACCAGGTTACATTATAGGGTGAAACAACGCTCAGGCTTATGTCTGTATCTTAGAAAATGAGTAGAAAAGGAGAGGAAATATATTAAGATTCTACCAGGAGGCACAAACTTATTTCATGAGGAGAGAGACTCCTCATGAAATTCAAAGCGAGTGAGTCCTCACGGAGGGGTAAATCACCTCCTCCATGAGGACTCACTCTCTTTAGCACACTACTGACATAGTTTCTGTATGCATTTATTGTATATGCTTAATGATTTATTCTAAACGTTTAGTTTTTAAGTTTCTTTGTTTTGAATAAATATTTCTAAAATGTCCTAAAATATATCCGGAAATTTCATAACCCAGGATGACATTTTTCTTTGCAGATTTAGACAAGAAATCATCTTAATATGGCTCTCCTAATTTACCCCGGATAGAGAGGCTTTGAATCCAGTTTTAATGGCTTGACACCTGATGGAACACATTCACCATACCCCCATTAGCAAAGTCATTAAACTTAGTTTTTAACTTCTTGTTAAGGGCGCAATTTTTGTTACAACACCACTCAAGTGAGGTTCAACGTTACGAAAACAATGAAAATGGTACGAATGGAGAAGGGCGCAATACATCATAATTAAATAAAAGTTTGTAGTTAAGGACTAGAACTTGTGTCCAAAGGGGGTCAAAACTGACAAGAGTCCTTAAATTTTAATAGGGTCCGACCAACTTGCAAATGGATTGCGGACCATCAGACAGCAGACACAAAATGGAGGCATAAGCAAGTACCTACTAAATAATAATTCATATCGATTACAACTCACCATCTTTGTCATAATGGCTCCAAACTTCCATGAACTGATTGGCAGAAAGCTTTTTCAGTTCGCGCGAATTGGGGTCGCGGTACTGCCTCATGAAGTTGGTCGCCTTTTCCAGGTTCAGCTTTTTCTGGTGATCGGCTTGGCTCGTCATTTTTCTATAACCAAGAGGTTAGGTTAGATATGGCGTTCTTAAGCTCCCTAAGGAAAGTAACTAAACTCATAGAGAATGTTTCAACAGTGAATCCGGTTTGTTTATGTTAAATTGCTCGTTGAAAATGAAATTTTTACCACCAATCAAGTTACGATGATTTTGATGGTATGTGCCAGGAAATAATTAAGCAAAATACGTTGTTTTTGTTATAAATTTGCCAGAAAATTATAATTAAAGATAAACATTTGTGCTTATATGACCTTAAATGAGTATCATGTTATTATTAAGGCTTGGAATATAAACAGACAACAATAAATTTCCAAAGATGAAATTGAGTTCCTAAATTCAAAAAACAAGATTTTGTTTTTAAAAGACTCAACCATTTTATCATTTTCTATAATGCTTCGCTTATTTCCACAATAAAATCCTCTCGAACACGTATTTTCCGCATTTCCATAATAAACAACAGGGCGATTTCAGCCCTTTCAACTGAAATGACGTTTAGAGGACAGATTTAGGGCCCGTCAACATATCAAATTAAAGCCTTCCGTTACATATGGGGGGCCAATTTGCCGTTCGCGCTCGATTTTATGACCTTTATGGTCGTTTGCACCGGAGCTTTTAAGCCAGTAATGTATGGTCGTAAACATATTGTTTAAAGTCTGAATCAATAAATATATTTATGAATTTGCCATACTCAGAAGCGTGTTAGCATTATTCAGGCGATTTATTTAGGATAACTTCTAGCATGTTGTGTGTTGGAATATCGATTATTGATCAAGGGCCTCTGGGCCTAATGGGCAATAGGGCAATCCGCCCCTGGATGACCTAGGGTATCTAATATATATTATTCAAAACTTCCAAAAAGAGTTTAATAAATACAAAGACAAAAGCATAAAAAATAAGTTAAATCAAAAAATGTAAAAAATAAAGCAAACGAAAACAAGAAGAAAAATGTTAATTACAATAGCTGGTTGCCACATGCCAGCTGCAGTATGGCAGCTATTAAAGTAAACTATGTATTTTTAAACGGAACATCTTCGAATCTTACACTAATCTATTGGATATTAACTACACACCTGAATTTAATTTTCAAAATTTTAACCTTGAACACAGCCTAGATAAATATAATTATATAAAAATAGAGAAGAGAAAAGAAATAAATTATGAAAAGTAACATAAATAAAAAATAATGTGAAAATAATTGCACTATTTGAATACGGGGCGGTCGTCGGTCAGTTGCAATTTGACAGCTGGAGAGGTGGCCTTTTCTTAAGATTTCTTTCTATATTATACCTGATGAAGCATAGAAAAGACTTAAGAAATTACAAAATTTGAAAAAGGACAAAAAAAAAGAAAAACAAAATACAAAAAAGGAAAAACATACATTGCCAGATTTGATAGACTGAGATATTGAATTCATTATTTAAACCGGTTTTTAAGCACACGCGGAATCTTGGTGCTGCACAAAAGAAGGAGAAAAAGTAAGGAAAATGAAAAGAAAGAAAAGGAAATAAAAAAATTTGACGGTTGTCACCACCTGAAATATAAATTAAATTCTACCTTGCAAATATAGAGGCGGACTTTAATTTAAAATTTGTCTGTTAAACATTCGAGGAGCCCTGACGCAGCAATTAAAAAAAGATGAGGAAAAAAAAAATAAAATAGAAATAAACATAAAAAATGCATCAATGTGTGAGAATGAACAAAAGGAAAGAAAAATATAAAAACGAAAGCTAAACAAACATAGACCACCAGTAATTGATTGGTTCACACATACGTATTACAGTTTGACAGTTTTATATAGCATATCATAATAGAAACCATATTCTAAAATAAATTTGCCTTTTATACATATGTGCAACCCTGATGCAGTAGGTATAGTAAAAATATATGGAAGAGGAAGAAGAAACGAAGAAAATATTAATAAAAAGTAATAAATAAAAATAAGAAGAAGAGTAGAAAAACGCATACAAATTAGAAAAAAGTTGCACGTTTTGCTTTTTAGAGTAGTCAGTTACAGTTTAGCACCTGTGAATGTCAACTAGATACATGTAAACAGAAATGTAGAATTGTATGAAATCCTTTAACTATAATTAATAGGCTTTGCAAAGGTATAGACAGACCATTCTTTAATTCGTATAACTTATAAAATTTATTTTATAAAAATACGTAGAACTCTGATGCTGCATAGCAAAAAAAAAGAAAATTGAAAGAACATAAAGAAATGATTGCAAAAAGAAGGAGTTCGCGTTACTGCGTTTAATAGCCTTGGAGCAGAATATAAATGACGCATAAAGAGAAAAAAAAATTGAAAGAAAACGTAGTGACATTTGCAAAATGCATTCTGATAGTTTATGCAATTATGTTGTTAAAATTTGTTTTCCATATATATGTGGAACCCTGATGCAGCATAGGAAAAATATAGGAAAGAGGAATAAGAAGAGGAAAAAATATATAATAAAAAAATTAGACTAGAAAAAAGCACAAACAAATTGTAAAAAGTTACACGCTTTGTTATACTAGGCAGTTGCGGTTCAACACATGTCAATGTCAACTAGCTATCTTGAAATTAAAATTTAAAATTCTATAAAAACCTGTGATTTTAACTACAGATGATACGCTTTGATACAGTAAAGCAAAAATAAAATAAAACAGAAAATAAGGAGAAGAAAAAGAAAAGATTACAAAGAGAAGAAGTCGGTATTGCTGTGTTTAATAGCCTAGGAGCAGCATATAAATGAAATATAAAAAAACGAAAATAAAATAAAATAAAGATACATTTGCGAGATACAGTCTGACAGTTTTGTGCCAGTATAAAAATATATGGAAGTGCAAGAACAAGAGGAAAAAAAGTATTATAAAATAATTATAACAGAAAAAAGCATAAAATATTGAGTCCTTTAATTCGTATAACATATAAACATATAAAGAACTCTGATGCAGCATAGGAAAAAAAAAGAAAATAGTAAATAAAAAGAAAATATAAAGAAGATAAAGAAAAGACTGCAAAAATAAAAAGTTGGTATTACCGCGTTTAATAGCATATAAATAAAGTATAAAAAAGATGAAAACAAAAAGTGATATAGACATTTGCAAGATACAGTACAGTTTATTGCATTACATTGTGACCAAAACAAGTGCATTCTGAAATTATATTTAAAAATTATGCAAAACCTTGATACGGCATTGAAAAAATATATAAGAAAGGGAAAGAGAGAAAAGAAAAAGATTAAAGAAGAAACGAAAAACAAAAAACGAAAATAAAAATAAATTGCAGTACTATGTTTTATTGGGGCATCCAATGGTCATTGGCCAGTTTAAGTTTGAGAGCTTTCAATGTCAACCGATATATTTAAAAGAACCCATTAAAATACTGAATTTTACACTTAACCGCCGAGTTGAAGGAAATTATGCTTTGCAAATGCAGAAGCGAACCATTCCTTCATTTGTATAACATAATAAAAATTAAAAGATAAATGGCAACACCGCCGTATAGTTTAGTTGTTGCCAATGTCAATATTTCGTAGACATTTTTTTAAATTATTATCTATTGATTATTAATAAATTTTACGAGGCGATGAATCCTCTACAATCCTTATATTATCGATAATTTTCATGTCAATAGCAACACCGCTGCAATGTTTAGTTAATGTCACTACATTTTTGCATCAAACTGGAGAATCGGAAATTTCCGACATTATCGACAATTTTGCTGCCAATGGCAACACCGCCGTATAGTTTGGTTGTTGTCGATGTCGATATTTCAGAAGCCAAGTTTTTTTAAAATGTTTTCTATTGCCTATTAATTGTAAGTATTTGAATGTACTTATACAGTCGACGAATCTACCAACGTAAGACTTCTTTTGTTATGTTCTTATTGGTGGAACAAAGAGACGCTGCTACGTACTGCAGCGTTGCCAGGTCTCTGAGTTGTTTTTTTTCAGGCAAAAC
Organism: Pissodes strobi; assembly: GCA_016904865.1. Lineage (NCBI taxonomy): Eukaryota > Metazoa > Arthropoda > Insecta > Coleoptera > Curculionidae > Pissodes > Pissodes strobi. Next base: position 3,674 of record JAEQML010054290.1, on the reverse strand, counting down.
CTGTAGAGTGGAGAAAAACTTTATAGAAATTTTGAATATTTCATAGTATAAAAACGAATCGATAAGCAGCATTTTGCAAACAACCAAAACGCTTTTTAAGAGGTTATTTTCTCTATTTTCATAATATCTTATGATTAGACAAAGACGCACTGTCACTTGTCAAAGCATTTTCCAAACGAATTAACTAAGGATGGCAACGATATGAGACCGTCGCCGTCGGCGGCGACGTGCAACGTCAATATAAAGCATACACGCGATGCTTGGCGTCGCGTTCATGCCGTCGCGACGCTCGTTGTTCTGCTTTCCTGCTGACGGGTAAAGCGAAATCTGGAAAACTTTAGAGAGGCATACAGCGAAAGTTTAAGTGTCCAGGATAGACGTCCATAACATATCGGAAAAATGTCTCCACCTCAGTAAACGTTTTATGTTTCGATAATGATCCCTTATTCTGCATCTTTCTATATACGACCCTGATAAAACAATCGTTCGTTTCGCGTCGCGACGCCGCCGGACCGTCCGCTACGTCGTCTCCTGCTCTCCTGGTACTAAGTCGATCGTTCCTTGGAAATCGGTCCTTGTGCATCCAGAAATCCTGGACGAAACGGGTTCGATCGAACGGTGGCGCTCTGGCTAAGGCCGTCGCGACGCACGTTTTATTGCTGTCCTCCTGTTCGGCGATAAGGCACGGTCTGGAAAAGTTTTATAAGCATCGATTAGGTACGCCTTATCGATCGATTAACACATTATATTTACATTTAATACGGAGTGTTAATTTAGTGTGTAATTGTTTAATATTTCGTTCTCTATTACAGATAGGAACATGTTTTTAAATACAAAATATTCTTAAGTATCAAAGGGCCACATTCTGAAATTCACATAACCTTTGAAATCGGTTGCGGTGTTGCCAAGATGTAGTTTTTTTTCCTAAATGCTTCACGTTTGTATAGATTTGTAAACAGTCGATCACAACTAAGTCATTTCGTTACATTTGGGATCGTTCTAATATACATACCCTGTATATTTTGACAAAAATTTAATCATCAACCAAGACCCATGACCCATCCAACAATTGTATAATCCATTACGGTGTTGCCAAATTTATGAAAACATGCACTGCTTTTAAATCCAAGTTTTAAATCATTAACATGCATTATGTTTTTTTTTTTGAAAAAAGCGCAATGTGGCAACTCCTCCGGATTATAGAATTATTTGAGACTTAGATAAGGCTTTAGTGGAAACTTCAGTTTTTGACGTAATATACAGGATTAAGAAAAAAAGGGGAAGTTTCGCCTAAGAGCTAAAATTTAATCACCCTGTACATAAACGTTTCTAAAAAGTGTTTGAATTATATTATGAATAAATTTTTTCCAAATATTTTTTTTCTTTAAATTTAAGTTTGAAATAAAAACAATAAAAAATTTTAGAAAAAAAAACGAAGAGAGATTAATAAAGGGAAAATATAGAAAAAAGCTTTTAACAGATTGGGATTCCGGATTTAATTTTAAAAATTAATATTTAAACACAGCCCGAGAACCATAGAAACAACGCATAAAAAGGGAAAATTAAAAAATAAAAGAGAAACATATAAGAAAAAGACGGAAACATGCACTAACATGTTTAGTGTAGTTGCCAGTGATATGCAGGTTATGCCACAATTTGACAGCTGTCAGGATCAACCGCTACAGCGATTAAGCTGATTTTGCAAGACAAGACTCAAGAATTCGAACACTACAAAAGCGAACACTATAAATAACAATGAAATTTGATTATACTTGAGGATCAAACTTAATGCGATTTCGATTTTTGCACTTAATATATTATAATTGTTGTGAACGTCACATATTATCTAAATTCTTTTTTGCAACTTGTTAATATGCTGTTTTAGCAGGAATATCAAGAAACTGATAACCCCTTTCAATATTCTTGTTTTATTTATTAGATAAGTTTCTCTGCGCAACGGACTTAAATATCATTTTTATTCAAAATTATCTTGTATCGTACCAACTACTGTGTTAGCTAAAAATGTACAAGTTTGCCGTTTTTATAATACTGCTTTTGATCGCTGAATCTATTTGCCTGAGAGGTAGGTTGGTACATATTTAATAAAGCTATTTCAGATAAGATTTAATTAAAGCGAACGAGCAAGAAAAATGAAAAAAAAAAGCAGAAATAAAAAACAATTTCAAAGGCTCAACTTTAATTAATTTCAGCTATGAAGATTAAATTTGATTGCATTTCGATTTGAAGGTCCGAATGTTATTAAATTTTCACCATGCAGGTGAGATTTTACTAAATTTTGATTTTAAACGCAAATTTGTGTTAAATTTTGACTTCGATGTTCGAACTGTGTCGAGCTCTGACTTTAAAGTTCGCATTTTATTAAATTACCTACAATATCCCAATAGGGTGAATTTTTATAGCTCGAATTTTAGTAAAATTTGACTTTTACAATTGCAATGTTATTAAATTCCGACCATTCAGTATATATTTGAATAAATTTCAATTTTAAAGTGAAAGTTTACATCTCAAATTTCAACTTTAAATTGAGAATTTGATTAAATTACGACATTGAATTATTGTAATCGGTCTGAACAGTTTGACTTTGAAGTTTCCATTGGATAGAACTTCGACTTTGAGAACTAAATTTCACTGAATTCTCAGGCTCAAATTAGATTTAATTGAGACTTTAAAGTTCGACTTAAATAAATTCCAGTTTTTTATTCATATTTTATTTAACTCCAGCTATAAAGTGCGAATTTGAACACATTTCCACTTTCATAGTTCAAATTTTATTACATTCCAAATTTGCGTTTATATTTTTTTAAGTCTTAATTTTATGAAATCACTACTTTGGAAATTCAGAATTTAAATGCATAATTTGTTCAAATTTCGACCTCAAAGAACAAATTGTGCTAAAACCGAACTTCACAGTTCAAATTTTATTAAATTTTGATTATAGTCCACGCTTACAAATTTAATCAACATAAAACTGCAAATTTTATTAAATTCCGAGCGATCAGGTCCGAATTTGACTATTTTTTACCTTGAACGCTGAATTTTAGAGAAATTTAATTTTAAAGTCCGAATTTCATTAAGTTCCGGGAATACCCTTTATAAAGTTCAAATTTGATTATTCCCAATTTCGAAAAAGAATTTAATTAAATTTCGGTTGAGATTCTTTTAAGTCCAATTCTAATGTGAAAATTTGATAAAATTTCGAACTTCACAGTGCGAATCTTACAAAATACCAACTTCATTCCATTTAAGTCCACAGCTCATTAAATTTCGAATTAAAACGTATAGTTAATTAGTTAAAATTTTATTTAAACCTGATTGTAAAGGGAAACGCCACATTTAATAGAATTTCAATTTCAATGTGCAATTGTTATTAAATTCCAGCCAGTTAGATCCAAATCTGGATAAATTCCTACTTGAAGTTTGAAGTTCGCATTGTATTGCGTTGAACATTTACTTGAATCTAGACTTCAAAATTCAAATTTCATTCAATTACGTAAACTCAGTTTAAATTAAAAATAAATTTAAATAATATTATATATTTTTAATCAATTTCAAATATGAAAGTCGGAATTTTATATAGTTCGCACTTAGAAGGTAGACTTTCCTAAACTAAATTTTCGTATTTATTTTCTCATTGACAAAGCCTACGCTTGAAG
>MU191056.1:20000-38455 GCA_016904865.1 Pissodes strobi | reverse complement strand
TGCGCAAACTCCGGATGGTTTGAAACCATTTGATATCGCTGCTAGAACAAACCTAATAGTAGCCAATATCCCAACTTATGGATATAACCAAAGTCAAGTCTCTTTGACTATAATAATGCTTATAAACACACTTGCAATTTAAATATCTATTATTCGTTTCAGATACACATGAAAATAATAGAATACATGCCACACCCTCTACTACTGTATCATATGAGCATGACCATTCTCATCTTTCCATTCCCAAGGCAAGACATCATGGTAATCAGATGGAAGAAAATTTGATGAAGAAGTCTTCTATACAAGTAAGTGATTTCGTTAAATTTCAAAAACATTTTAAAATATTATGTTTTTTTAAATAACATTTGAAGAAATGTGAAATCGCTACACTTTCCTCTTTAAAGAACAATCAATGTAGGTTTTACTCATCTCTCAAGTCTCATATGGGAAATAAAGCCTAGCAGACCTGTTCCTCTTAAAAAAAAAATAATGCACTACACAAACTGATGTAGAAAATAACTAGGTCATGAATTGACAATTTTCTTTATTCAATAGAACCTATCAAGATATTAATTCACAACAAACTCCCATCTACAATTAAAATTTGTGAATGTAATGCTTAGCTTTATTACAAGGGTACCTGTCACTGTTGGGAGTGAATAAAACCTTTTTTGCTATGAATTGAAAATACCCCATTTCTTTTATTATCTTTTTATTGTTTCAGATCCACATGCAGATGATATATGTTATGCAACTCCTTCTACATCATATGCGCATGATCATTCATATTTTTGTATCTCCAAAACAAGTCATCAAATTGATCAGTTAGAAAAAGAATGTGATAAAGGAGTTATTGACACACGTAAGTGACGTAGGTGATTATTGTTTGAAGCATTTTTATGTTATAGGGTGTCTAACTTACAAAACATTCTGTTGGTGATTATTTGCCATTGATTTTTGTGATTTTCCAATAATCTGTAACGACTTGAAGTAATTGAGACGATAGACTTAGGTACTTTTGGGTAAATAATTATTAGTGTCAAAAATTCGATTATACAGACTGTCTAGTCTTACCTATATTCTAGCCTACTTAATAATGGTAGGCAAAAACAGTGGGGGCTTATAAAGTGGAGGATATTGTCGTGCGAAAAAGGTAATTTTGTAGAAGTTCCTTTCAAAAGGTGTTGGTTTGTGACAATGGTTTTGGACTAGTTAGTATTTTCAGAAAAAATTTGACATACTGGGGACATATTTAGTACAAATGGTTTAGCATCAATTTATTAACTGTGTGCCATATTAGAGGTATAGAAATTGAATTTATTTGATGCATCTTAATTCACCCACTAATGTCCCTTTTTTTGTAGCTACCAAAACACAGCGGAAGGGATGCATTTTAAAAAATATCAATGTTACAAGAGAAAAGTTCCTGACCCCAAAGGCAAAGCATTTCTACAGAAAAGTTACTCAGTCGGGCAAGAAGATATCTAGACTTAGTGAACGAGTCGGGAGTTTCAAGGCTCGAATGAAAGCTGCCGAAGAATTGTCATGTTCTAAAAAGCTTGAAAATTTGCTAAACCATGTGAATGTCTTGACACAATTTCATAATTTCTCAAGTGAGAACTCAACAACAAAAGCCTAAGGCTAGACGATTTACAAGGAATGATAAGATATTTGCCCAAACCCTCAAAGCAAGTGGTAAAGGATATCGTCTATTGCCGAAGCTGTTTGCACTTCCTTTAAAACGGACTTTAATTAATTTACTGAATAGAGTTCCATTCACTGCTGGTGTCTGCAACAATATGTTTGAAAGTTTAAAAACCCTCGTGTCAAAAATGAAACCAATTGATCGAACAGCAATTTTGGTATTTGACGAAATGGCTATAGTACACTATAATCCAAAAGAGGACATAATTACTGGAGTATATGATGAAGGCGAAGGCAGAAGCAAACCTAAGCTACCTGACTATGCGAATGTTTTCTTATTGAAGGGTGTATTTAGCCAGTGGAATTCAACCTGTGTGTTACACTTTCAGCAACGGATCATCTAAAGGTGCAGTAATCAAGAGACTGATAGTGGATATTATAAGGAAGGCTCATGAAATTGGCCTTAATGCAATAGCTACTATCTGCGATCAAGGTAGCACTAACCAGTCTGCTTCCAAATGCGCAGGTTCGAAGGTCGATAATTTGCTGTAGGTAGACGCTTGTAGCACGACGACATGAACGTCCTCTAGCGGCTAAAATAATAAGGTTTTTCTTTTACACGGTCTGTCAGACCAGTGCGCTACTACTGACGGGTTCAATAGTAATTGTATTATTGATGTTTTTATAATAGTATATTATGCGACGAGCATTTAATGATGGCTGTTAGGCCGTAGGTGAATATCGTAGTGAGTACGGATGCCGTAATAGTCAAAATGTGAGTTGCATATATATTTTTTAATTAACTAGGTTGAGATTATCTGCGAACTGCCAAAATTAATAAATTTTAAATGTGTCATAGTCATGGCGTAATTTGATATTGACTGAATATTTCTGAGATGTTGCGTTTTTGTTGATTATAAACTTGCATATAGAGACCCCCAGAGGGCTAGTCTGTCTCATGAAGGACAGATGTTTAGAACCCGATCCCCGGAGGCACTTCTGTGATGCAAACAAAAGTACAGTCCGTTTCATGGTTCTAGAGCTATGACGTCTGGAGAGGCAGAGGGGAGAATTGCGCATAACAACTTCGCTAACGCTTGATATCATAGGCGGGCGGAGTGGTTATTTTTATATATACGATTAAAAATTATTTTCTATGCTTGTGAATTGCGTTTGATTTTGCGTGTATATTTTTCATAAAAAAGCTTGAATTTTATAAATTTGGAAATTTGCCCACTATGGGGGTGGTTCAGTGTGGTTTAATGCTGGTGAAAAAATTATAATTTTTAAAAAGCTTCTTAACACAATAAATTTTATTTATAAAATTTGGTGACCTAAATAAATATCTAATGGTACATGTTTTAATTGTACGAATTGGACTTTAATTTCACCAGTGGAGTCGGCAAGAAATTTTACCCATACATTTTTTATTGTATTATTAAAATCTCTTTTTTATAGCATATGTGTTGACCATGTATTTAATCATGTTTTGTGATTGAAAAAATGAAATTCTAAGGAATTAATTTTTAAAAAATTATTAATTTAAACATAAGGAACCTTTAAATTATAAGGAAACTGTGAGGGATGTTCTGGGTGATAATAAATATAACGTGATATTTGAGAAAATTGAGTATATGGATGCTGCTTGGATGGCCAATAAAGCATTTTTACTGTGGTAAGGTGTGTAGGAATAGGAAAATGCTTTTTTACCACCTAATCTATTAAAAAATGTCGGATCGAAAAAAAAAGAACTAAAAATAGTTGAATTAATTTAGTAAACAATAATGGCATCCACGAACCTAAATGACGACACGAAAATGAGAATGGTGAAGTCTAATTTTTTAACAAATAAGAAAAATTGTGGGTGCTTAAGACCACACGATAGAAGTGAAGACTTCAACACGCGGGGTCATCGTTTGTCGGAATTTCGATCTGAGCCTTCGTTGCAGAGATACGGGCGAAAAACGATTTTCCCCCAAAATCCCCCCTTAAATTGGAGCCACCTCACCCGTACGGGACGCACCCACCACAAAAATTTCGACCCCGTACCTCTTAACGTTCTCCAGAAATTAATTACTTAAGTTTTCCTTCTCCCCCCCTCCCCTGGTCAAACGGTGGGGGGGGGGGGTTACGGGGTCCCGTTTTCGACCAGGATCTTTTCTTACGCCGGCTGCATCCCCTGAAAATTTCGGCCCTCTACCTATACGGGATAAATGACATACATATCCTAGCGTGACGGCTCCGAGCGTGACGCGTAACTCGTGACGGCTTTACTGAATTCAATACCAATAAAGAAACGCAAAAAGCGCCTAAAGAAGTTTTCACTTCAAGAAAGGACTTGTGTGTGCTTAAGACCACACGCTATATAGAAGTAAAAACTTCAATAATATTATGAAAGCGTTACATACATATCCGAGCGTAACGGCTTCTAGCGTAACGCGTGACGGTTCAATCTCATTCAACACCCGCAAAATAATTAATATTATGAAAGCGTTACATACATATCAGAGCGTGACGGCTCCGAGCGTGACACGTGACGGCTCAACTTAGTTCAATACCCAGGAAAGACGCAAAACGCGCCTAAAGAAGTTTTCACTTAAATAATTTTTCAAAGTTAGGTATGTTTTGATTTAGAGACGGTTTTTTTTGTCACACAGTATATGTATAATAAGTCAGGGTTATTTCAAGTAATTTCTTCAAAACGTTATTACAATAATTTTAATATATAACATGGAATTTCCAGACAAAAATATTTTTTCTACAGTCGCGTGCAAAATAACTAATTACTAAATTCAAATGAAAGCGCAAAATCGACGAATGCCGTGGATCCTTATTTTCGCTCTAGAGCGAACATGGAAAAGAAAATTCTCACTTTTTCCGTCGAGTCTGCTATGAATGGTCATGGAAACCAAAGATAAATAAATGACAGTCGTGCGTTTACAGTTTGTTGCTGGCACTCAAGTTCTAAATATGCCCGATTAATATGACAAAACTGACATATTTGCAAATTTCAGAATAAGCATAGAGAAAAATGTGCATTTAATTTTCAAAAATACGGCTGTAGAAAAAGTTCTGTGTGTTTTTCGAACGCAAAGTAAGATTGCCGTTTTCGAAAGATTACTTCTCAAGCGGCAATCCGTTATTTTGCGCTCTAAATACACAAATAACTATTTTACGGTGTTCCTTCTACGGTTCCGTACTTACCCCAGCGTAAAGCGCTGCTCTCTCAAATTTTCTTTTTAGAGGTAGCCTACAAAAATTATTTGTTCCCTCTTGATCGCAAACCCTATATATATTGGCTATAACTTCTCTTGTTTGGCTATGAAGAGTTTTTCCCTGCGTAAATTTATTCATATTTAGCACCTTTTTGCTACGCCGCTGAATAAAACCTTCAACGAACAAAGAAACGTTTTGCATACAAATAAAGAAACGTTGCCAAGTAACGCGACGGTCGCCGTTGCCGAGCAACGGGACCGTCGCCGTCGCGTTGTTGGTGGGATTCCAATCGCCCAGTCATTTTCGCTATTTTAATACATACGGGAAGTATGGCTCGGTTCGAAACGTTCCACATTACTGACCTTTGAGTGATCTGAGTGTTGACGGATTTCGGAAATTAAATGGATTTTTAATGATATATGATTTATTAAATGGATAAAATGTTAATATTTGATGCTAAAAAAATGCTAATTATGTTATCATTATATTTTTATCTTATTGTTAGAATATTACTGGATTTAAAGAATACTATTCTCCATATTATTTCAAAGTGAAAGGCGATTTTATTGCAATTTTTATATATTAATATTGTTAATAATGACAACGCCGCAATAGCGAATTTTCTCCTCTGCCTCCCCAGTCGTCGTAGCTCTAGAACCATGCCACGGACTTTAGTATCATCATGGTCGTTTTGCACATGTAATGATTTTTACGTTTCTCTTAAACATATTTTATACCGACCAGGAATCAACGAAAATATGGTTGCCTATATTATCGCATTTACAATATACCCGGTGTGTGCCGCTGTTGTTAGAAGAAAACTGGTGGCTTGCGATTGAATTTATGAAATCAAGCACTGATCAGATCAAAGAACGAGACACGTAGATGCCCTCAGCCGAAATATGTTAAACCCAAATTTATTAAGGATTTGTTCTGAGGACTAGTTCTTGTGCATTCAGCTTCAAAATGATATTCTATGATGATTTGCAAAAAAACTAAAACAAAAAGATTGCGACAAATAGTTGAAAAATACTTAACAAGTTAAAAATGACCTACTGTGCGGAAAAAAGCTGATAGTTGTCACAAATTAGTCAAGCAGTTATAAACCACTGATATTAAAGTCTGCTATAAATGCTAGTCAATGAAGAAGATGAGTGGTATTCTATGCTTGCAGATACAGTATGGGGCATAAAAAATACAATCAATGCAAGCCTGTGATTTGCTCCTTACAGGGTGATGTTTGGTTGTAATCAAACCAAACATAGTGATGTAGATGAAAATACTAGTGTTGTGGTATATAAAGAAAACGATAAACAAATAGCTAAGAGTAATATAGATAAACAAATAAGGAAAATGAAACGATTATTTGCAAAACGGAAAACAGCGAAATTCTATAAGGTTGGTCGTCTAGTATTGCGGTGTGGAGCAAGTACGCATCAAAAGGAAGTGGCTAGAGAAACAGGCCTTACATTTGTGGGACTTAAAATTTATAGAGGAAAAAAAAATACCGAAACGAACCTATCGCTTTAAAGGCATGAAAGGTTATAAAAAGTATACAGCCACAGTGCCAGACAACCCAAACTAACCCAAAGTAAGGGAGTTTATTGCAGGAGAAAAGTCTGAAACTGACAGATAGTGTTATAGGTAGTACCGATGAATTTTTAGATTTAGTATCACATCTTGTATATTCCTACTTCGAAATTATATAAAAAGAAAGTACTAGAGCCCTAGTGTGCCAAAAAATCGATCCTTTATTAGGTATAAAATTTTAAATGAGAATGAAAAGCATTATTATGAGCATAAAAGTAAAACAATAAAATATTAATACGGCAAAATATGTTTGCTTTCCTTGCACAAAAAATAGAAGTGGTAGTGGCTGTGAGGATGAAATTATAGTTCGACTCCATCAAACATAGAAAACTGATATTAAATTAGTTAATATAATAATAAAAACTAATATTATTAATAACAGTAAAATACGGCAAATATGCTTAAATCACATCTGCATGGGTTATTTAATTCTTTTCCAGACAGGTAATGAAAAAATTGTAGCTAACACGACGTCTAAATGAGCAGGTCGACCGAATTTGACGAATATCTAGTACCGAGTAGTACCTATTTAAGTTAAGATGAAATTAAGATAGCTAGTATAACGTACACAAAGTATTTCCGTTAAATTAATTTAACTAATGTCTAGATTATAAGACATCCTTTATATTTTTATTTAGCATGTTAAATGTATTGGTCATTATGACTCAAGTGTTGAATGAGTACCGAGGACGATACCTATGTATGTATGTATTTTGTTTTATTATGTAACTATGCATTTCTTTTTAAATGACTCGACTGTTCCTTTTTGTGTGTATCTGGATCGGGAAGGCAGATCAATATATGCGTTTGAAAAACATGCAATTCACGCTTTTATTTTCCTCTCGTCGTAACAAAGACATATAAAAAATAATAGACAGGGCAGGTCATTCATAAATTACCAAATGTTTACGTGCCAACATTAGAAATATTAACGTGAAGAGGGGATAACGTAAAGAATGGAAATAATGAAGATGGCGGCTGAACCTCGTCAAGCATTTTAGATGAGGCACTCCTGTTGAAAGTCTGGAAACATTGAAATAAGCCTACTGTCAAGCAGAAAATAATAAGCCATTACAGAAATTAAAATAACTAGACATGAAACAATAATGTATTATTATTGAAACATGCACATAACTAAAAAATAAATTTGAAGTCTCAGTTCGGGAAAAAACAATTTACGTTTAATTGATTATTGATTATAAGATTCATTACAGAGTGATTACAGGTTGTCGCTAGCCGCTGTGCCGGTCTACTTGGGAATAATATTAATTATTATATAAAGGAACAAAGGGAAAAACAAATTTCATTCATTACGAAATAAAATTAATTTGGTGTCCATAGTTTTTATTCTGTTTTGACGAAATGCCTGGGTTCTTTGGGTTACCTCATGATGAATTATTATGTTGAAGTATTGTCACGGCACATATAAAAACCAGCAATATCACATCTTCTTTTTTCACATCTGCGCAAGTCCGCGCGCAAGATATTCCTTGGTAGGAAATCTGTCAAACTACCGCCAGCGGCGGCGGCGTCGTATTTTTACCATTAGTTCATTTTATTTGCTATTGAAGTTAAATTGAAACCATTTGTCAAATAATTGACAAGTTTCACATATGTTTTGACAAGGTAATAGAGCAAACCCCCATATTTTTTATCTTGAAAACAAACTAACAAAGATATCACTATACACGTCCGTGACCGTTTTTCGTGACCGCTCGTCGTATCGCGACCTTCAAATTTTACTCGCGGCGCGCGTTAAGAAGTTTCACTTCTGAGATGCGCACATAGTGCACTCGCTTTTTTAAATAAAAGCTTAAATCGTCAAGTTCAAATAATTTTCACTGTAAAAAACACATTTATAATGATTTAAATTGTTCTAGGCAAAAGGTTTTTCTATTACGAGATTGGTATAGTAATAATAAAAATAAATGATATAATTAAGAATTAGTATCGTTTATTATTATTATTTCATAATTATTTGATAAAATAAATATGTAGAGTGTATTTAATTTGCTTTAGTACCCTAGCAAATTACAACATATTTATTTTTTATTACGCATGCATCATAATCAACGATTATCGCACGCTGCAGCGTGCTTAAAATGATGTTTATGGAGTGCCTACTTTTTTAAAGGTTGCTATAGAAACATTTGATCTACCTTTTTTACGTAAGATATTTACCTGCCCACGATACACATATAACGGTATGCTCTTGCGCAGGCAGAACCTCCCACACAGAAACATGTGACGTCACCCGGGAACGACGCTTACGATTCTGTTATGTAAGCGTGTATAGAACATATGTTTTGAAATGCAATATTCGCAGTTTTGGGGGATTTTAAAGGACATTTTCGATAATAGGTGCGTTCCTAATTATACGTGTACGTGTGTTAACTAAAGAATAAAAGCATTTTCGTTCTATATTTATATTACTAATTATAATTGATATATTATACATAGTTTTACTCTAGAAAATAGTTTAAATGTATAAATGGGTATTTAAGCATTATTTCAACATTTGACATATCCAAAAATAATAAAAAAAAATCCCATGCAAATAAAAACTCATTAAGCATTAAAAAATTATTCAATATAATTTAACCCACAAGATATAGTTTTACCAAACTTAAAGTACAATCTTAATTTTCTTTGTATTGACCTCATTATTTAATAGTCAATATTCTGAACCCTTTCAAATATTTTTTGCCCATTTTTACATATTTATTTCATTTCCACTGAAGTAGACTCGGTTTGCAAAGTACTTCTTGATCCCAATACCTTAAGACATAACATATCCAAAAATCTTTGAAAATAAAAAAGTTATTTTTTACATAATAATTTTTTTATCATTCCATTAAAAATGTTTCAGTGCTTTGTTTTTTTTTTTAATAAACTAGCAAAACAAATGAGTTTTTCTTTATTTTACATTTTCAAGAAGTTTCAGGATTTTGTTGGTTTCTTTCCAAGAAATCTTGGACTTGAGAACTAATTTCTTGTCTTGTCTTGAAAAACGAAGATCATTTCATGATCTTGTCTTGAAACCAAGACAAAATCAAGAAGTTGTCGAGGAAATGACGACCCCTACATATCGTACCGGATTTGGTTAAAAAGTAGTTTTTTTAAATGTACCATTTTTTAAATATAATACTAATTAACAAAAAGAGAAGGCCTAAATGAAAAAAAACATATTCTTCATAAAAGTTTCGCTTATGTCTTGACAAGGTAATAGAGCAAATCCCATATTTTTTGCATGTAAGCTGACAAACATATCACAATAAAATCATATACATATCGTAACGGATTTCGTTAAAAAGTAGTTTTTTAAAATATACCACTCAATTAACAAAAAGAAAAGGCCCAAATGAAAAAAAATAAATAAAACCTAAAAAGTAAAATTAAAATGCAACGGGGTTCGAACTCAGGCCGCGCCGCCCGCTCCGCCGATAGAGCCGCCGAATCGAGACCTAACCACCTACACCACTCGGCCACGAGAGCTGTTGGAACAGAACGATTGCATGGCGAAGACATGGCGCGATTAGGTGCGCAAATCAATGAGCTTTTGTAGCGCTACAGAACCTGACCGATTTTAGCACCCTGGTACCATCGTATGTGAGCATGTGTAAATATTCCTCCTGGCGCGCGTTAAGAAGTTTCACTTCAATCACACTTCAATAATACTTTTTTTTACTTATTTAGATTTTGGTAAATATTTTTTAACCACAAGTGTCTGGCTGGAGCGTGAACCGTGACTTGATAGTGGTATATCTAAGACGAATGTTTAAAGAACGGAACTAAACTAAGCTAAAATCACGGTACGGTACGTGAAATTAGGATCCATCTCTAGCCATAGGATGTCCCTTTAGAGTGTGCGCCACTGCCATAAAAAATCATGTAGATCGTGGAAATATGTGTTAAAAAGTAATAAATAATTAAAGATACTCACCATCTTTTACGTTAATTCCATCTTCTCTTCGACAAACTCGAATCCACTGATTTGCTAACTCATGTTTAGGAAAACGAAAATATTTAATATTACTCCCTTTGGTGGTCGTATTATTGTTCTTACAAGTAGCCACAGTACAGTTCGGCATAATTATACTATAAGTTTTTAATTTAAATAATCCTATAACATTATATAAACACAAAACAAATCTAAAAATTCACTTAATTAAATAAACTATGACAGCGTCAAATTTTCCCGGATGACGTAGATGAGCGGGTGAGTCAAAAACTAGTCCAGAAATCAGCATACCGTTAATGTGTATCGTCTACCTGCCGTTTAAATTACTATATGTCAAAATGAAGGAACACATTTAAAAACAACATTGCTTTATTCTAAATACTAACTACGTAACTCAAAAAATTAAAACGTTTTTGAGAATATAATGCATTCGTAATAAAAATAGCGTATGATATTCGTGTATAAGAGACCTTTAAAGACTCAAATATTTAAAATTCATTCTCTTATAGTCTAAATTGATAAAATTTGAGACGCATTGTAGATAAAATTTCAAAAAATTTGACCTTTTTTGCAACTAGTCAAAGTCCTCTCAGGTATATGCTCACTAATGTACACCTGCTATTTCCATCATGGGTAGTAATAATAAATACGAATAAATCATTCCTTGCTTATTTATCACTATTAAAATCTTCCACATTTGCACACAAAATGATGCTAATTTACTTTTGTCATACTTGAATTGAATAATAATGAAACGAATTTATTTAAAATGTTTATAAATATAAAGGGGCTCTTAATATCAGTATTTTACCTTATATCTAAATTGATTACTTATAATTTTTTTAACATAAGAAATAAGTCCACATTGCCACAAATCAACTATTTCAGTAAAATGTCTTGTGCAAGTTGTTTCTTAAATACTAAAAAGCGTTCTGCTAGGAGTGAATAAAGGAAAAATAAATGATTCCTAAAAAATTCTGTTTCGATTTTTCAATTCGTTGTAAAATTTTTCTGATTCGCTGTAATATTCCCTTTAATTTGATGTATAACTTGATATATTTTGAAGCGATTTTAAGTTAACATCTTTTGGGTACTATAACATTTTTATGACTGGATTTATAAAAATGTTCTATAGTTCCCTTATAAAAAATGATTGAATTCATTATAAAATTTTTCTGGTTCGCTGTAAATTTCCCTTTAATTTGATATATAACTTGATATATTTTGAAGCGATTTTAAGTTAACACCTTTTGGGCACTATAGTTCCCTTATAAATGATATAAAAATTCTGAATCGATTTTCTGGTTCGCTGTAAAATTCCCTATAATATGATGTATAACTCAATGCATTTGGAGCTATTTTAAATTAGTGCCGTTTTCGCGCCCGGTGTAGTAGACCAGAATGGGGTTTTCTCGAAAACTACAAGAGCTGGATGTGCGTAAACAGCGCCAAAAGTGCCTGCGGCATCCAGATTTATAACCAACTTTCAGAAAATATATATTTGACAAAAAACATGGTTAAAGCCTTTTTGGGTAATGACTTAGGCAAAAAACATACGCTTTTCTTAGTACCCATTTTGGCTTGCACGGTGGACGAAAATATTAACTAAAATATCTATACTGGATCGAGTGCCTCTTATCATCATAAGGGATTTATTGATTCGAATGCTTCCTCTGTCGCATGCATGGTCTCGCACTTCACACACACACATATGCATAGTTGGGCAAAGAGCTCTATAATAAATATATATTTGAGAAAAAACATGTTAAGGCCTTTTTGGGTGATGACTTAGGCAAAAAACATATCCACTTATTAAAATATTAATTTAACACTGAAATTTCACTTTTTGCAAAACGAGTATCAGTATAAACTCAGACTCTATTTCCGAAATAGAATATTTTTGGATGCTAAAAATGGACTACTATTGGTTTAGGAAAGAAGTTTCAAGCTACCCAATACCTAGAAATTAATTGCACAAATGAGGCCATTACGACTACGTCAAGCCCCGAGAATCATAATGGATATTCCTATTTTTTAAATATGTCTGTAATTACTCTTGTTGTAGCCTGTGGTATACATTGATTTGTATAGGAGTGGATAAGCAATAAACAGACCAAACATGGCAAATTTACGACCGCGAAATGTAAACAAAGAGATTTTAAATTGGACTTGCGCATTTGAAAATTAGTAGGAGCTAGCTGTTGCACCGTGAAGGTAAATAGGCAGGCCCGGACTTCGAAAATGTTTATTTCACCAAATATTCGGTAGAGTCTTGCCGATTGTGAAATGGGCCCCAGTTAGCATAGCGAAACAAACAATAAGGCATAAATAAGTAATACTTATAATAATTAGACTTACTTGAAATAGGAAATCCCGGGTATTTTGCCTTTACTACTACAAAACACAACCATACACTTTCGGGATTCTATTTTGGTAGCATCGCCCATTGTTTATGTGCGTATTGTTTAATTTAAACGAAAATCAAAATAGGGTACGGACAAACCACAAACGTAAACCACTAAACTAAAATTAATTAAGCAACTACAGACACTAGGTCCAAAGAAAGTAAAAAAAAGTAAAAATTCGAATTATTTACTCAAAACGCCGCGCCGTCAAAACGAAAACACGTCAAAGACAAAAGCCAAGTTCGATCCTGACCCACGCCTGCTGAGACGGCAAGTGTTTTAGTGCGCATGACAAAACGGTATCTTCTTTGTTTACGTTTTTCCATTTTGCGTCGATTTTGTCATGCGCAGAAACCTGTTTTTTCGCTTATCCACTCCTATACAAATCAATGGTGGTATATTATTGGCAAAATTCGTATATAATATCGGAAAAAGCCAATGTACTGTATGGTTTAATAAATAATTCAATATATATTTATCGCTGATTTATTTTCCGCTATTTCCAGCTGATATTTAAAATGGCAACATCGCTTACAAAATGTTGACTCTATTTCGATTGCGGCCACACTTATATTCGGTACGGTATAAGCTGTGCTTATACTATTGGAAAAATAACTGTGATTATGTTAACTGAATTATATGTAATTTTAAGAGATTGGGTAAATGTATACGGTGTGTATTTTCAAATTGCGTTTTATTTGGTTTGAAATTAATGTATTTTTCACAAATTTTTGGACCACTATCTATATGATGTAAATATTGACATATGTTAGTATAGAGTCTCATAAGGCTACGCTAAACTCATTCCTAAAACTACCCGTCTTAGTAGTGGTTAGGCCTCTTTGGCATGATGATGACGTCACATTAGATAAGGGGTAGATGGAGTAGGTCACGTGGTGCTCTAGAGTAAAAAGGCATTAGTTTAGCCTGGACCTAATTATTAAATAACCATAACCCCTATTGCGTCATATATAGGTACACTTCTAAACAGTAAATCTTCAAGGTTCAGTTGGTTCAGCGGTATCGTCTTTGTCTCGCATGCCGAAAGTTCGTCGTTCGATCCCCGCAAGACTCCAAGACTTTTATTATTAATTTAGGTATTTCCACGAATGGCCGAGAGATTCCGAACGTGCCTGTCAACTGTCAACGGTCGTCCCCCAAACTAACAAAGTCATCTGCATCATAAACTTATAAATATTTCAAACATCCTCCTGAATTAATATTTATAATATAAAGGCAATTGAAAATACCCAAATAACCAAAACGAAACGAAGCGAAATCACAGAATATAAAATGTTAAAAAACAGACGGCGGAATGTCCGCCGACCAGTGACAGCGAAGAGTGACTGTATACCTACCAGAATACGACCAATAGAAAATGATCATTGATCACCATCAATGGTTTGCTATGCGTTGAAGGATAGCTCCAGATTGAAATATTAATAGCATGAAAGAAAATTAATATTCCCCATTTTTTTCTCGTAAATTAACTTGAAATAGGTTCCTCTTATTATATTAAATAATTCTGTTAAGAAATTTTGATAGCATTATTGTTAAGGATCAACCCTTTTTCTGCTGCATGATATCAACAACTAAATTTGAAGCGTTTGAGCCATTCTACACGGGCAGTTAAAACGCGACTGATCTGCCCCTAGGAACGGCCTATTAAGAAAACTTATGCTTGTAAATGACGCTATCTACATGAGCGTTTTTGCTGCTTCCTCAGTCGGCGTTGAAACAGCCAGTGGCCGTGGCAACGCTTCTGAAGGCGTTGCGGCCGTTAGCGTCATAAACGCGAATCAAATTACACGAGGCGAAAATACGCGGTTGTGCCGCATCTACACAGGAGTGACCTTCGCAGCTGCAAAACAGCCGCGTTTCAACTGCCCATGTAGAATGAGTCCAGCGTTTCGGTCGCTGTTTAACAGACGATTTTTAACAGTCACGTGTAGATTTGAGAAATTTGGTGCGGTTGCTAGCGGCAAAACAGCCGCGTTTTAACTGCCCGTATAGAATGGCCCTTAGCGAGGTCAGGTTGACGTTTACCTCACGATACACATATAACGGTATGCTGATTTCTAGACTCGTTTTTGACCCACCCGCGCATCTACGTCATCTGGGAAAAAATGTCTCTGATGACGCTGTCATAGTTTATTGAATTAAGTGGATTTTTAGATTTGTTTTGTGTTTATTATGTTATAGGATTTAGGATTATTTAAAATAAATACTTGTAGTATAATTATGCCGAACTGTGCTGCGGTTACATGTAAAAACCATAACAGGACCACCAAAGGGAGTGATATTAAATATTTTCGGTTTCCAAAACATGACTTAGCAAAGCAGTGGATTCCTGCTTGTCGAAGAGAAGATATAATTAACATGAAAGATGGTGAGTATCTTTAATTATTAAAGCTTTACTTTATTATTTATTATTTTATTACATATTTCCACGATTTACATGATTTTTTATGGCAGTGGCACACACTCTAAAGGGAGATCCTATGGCTAGAGATAGATCCTAATTTCACGTACGGTGATTTATCACGGCGCGCGCCTGCACTCTGAACGGTTGGCCACCATGACAAATTATTAGAAATCACGGTTCGTACACTAAAGCCCCGTTCTCAGAGCTTCGACGTGTCGCCAGCGACAATCCCCTCCAATTCGGTCGTTGAAAACCGGCGACACCATTTGACAGTCGATAGGTGTCGCGTGTCGCGCGAATCGGAATGGCGTCACTTTCGATTTATTTTGAATTTTGGCAGCTTGAGGAGGTTACGTTACGTTTTTGTGTTCCTGAATGTATTAAATTTGTTTGTGTAAATCTGTTAAATATGATAATCACCGTTGTTGACCCAATGATATGCGCTTCAACCAATGTCAGCTTACGTCAAAAAAGTGACGGTATTTAAAATATACATTAAAATATATTTTTTAATAGTTAGGATACTAAAGTAAAGTTTATTACTTTTCTATCTTAAACCGATTTTATTTTATATCGCTTTAAATTTGTCAAAAGAGTGATTTACCATTGTAAATATCTTAAAAACAAATGAGAAGAAATGTGCACGCGATACATCAAATGTTATGCCTTTTAGACAAAAACAAAATATCGACAATTATTACAGGGTATTCCATTTAAAGAAAGGTTTGAAATTGTCATGACTTCTTAATGAGAGTCAACAAAACAGCAAATCCCAAACAAATATAGCTTTCACAACAACACTTGCCGCAGCGACACGAGAAAAAGTTAAAATAAATTTAACTGGTGTTCTGTCGCTGGCGACAAAAGAGCGGGGAGCGGCTGACAATAAATGCTCGATTCCTATTGGTTACCCAAGTGTCGCTGGCGACACGTCGAAGCTCTGAGAACGAGGCTTAAGGAATCTGTCGGCCTGTATAAAGAGATAACCGCGACTGCCAATTGGCGAACTATACCGGCGCGGCGTGACCGTGGCGTTATATTTAAACGCTGCCGCTAATTCGACGACATTCGAGTGCTGCTCTGCGTTAGTCCCGATCATTAAACGTTCTTTTTAGATATACCACGATCAAGTCACGGTTCACAGTCCAGCCAGACACTATGTGGTTAAAAAATAATTGCCAAAATTTAAATAAGTAAAAAAAAATAAAGCCACATGTATTATTGAGGTGTGATTGAAGTGAAACTTCTTAACGCGCGCCGGGAGGCATATTTACACATGCTCACATACGATGGTACCAGGGTGCTGAAATCTGTTAGGTTCTGTAGCGCTACAACAGCTCATTGATTTGGGCACCTAATCGAGCCATGTCTTCGCGATGCAATCTTTTTGTCCCACGAGCCCTCGTGGTCGAGTGGTCTAGGTCTCGATTCGGCGGCTATCGGCGGAGCGGCGCGGCCCGAGTTCAAACCCCGTTGCTTTTTTTATTTTTTTTAAGGTTAAGTTTCTAACAGTTTCATGACGAATATTTTTTTTTCATTTAGGCCTTTCCTTTTTGTTAATTGAGTGGTATATTTTAAAAAACTACTTTTTAACCAAATCCGTTACGATATGTATAAGATGTTATTGTGATCTTTGTTAGCTTATAAGCAAAAAATATGGGATTTGCTCTATTACCTTGTCAAAATATAAGCGAAACTTTTATGAAGAATAGTTTTTTTTTCATTTAGGCCTTTCCTTTTTGTTAATTGAGTGGTATATTTAAAAAAACTGCTTTTTAACCAAATCCGGTACTATATGTACGGGTCGTCATTTTCTTGAAAACTTCTTGATTTTGTCTTGATTTCAAGACAAGATCATGATAAGAAATGATCCTTGTTTTTCAAGACAAAACAAGAAACTACTTGTCAAGCCCAAGATTTCTTGGAAAAAACCGAGAAAATCTTGAAATTTCTTGAAAATATAAAATTAAAAAAAAACTCATTTGTGTGCTACTATGTTGGGATTTGGAACCTTCGGCAACATGCATTAAAACGGAGTTTTATCCACAATACCGAAACAGAATTATTGCACTCGACCACCATACCGTGTACCAAAAAATGTAAGCTGACCAATTTGTGTTGGTCGCCGTGGAAGGAGTCATTAGGAATATATCGGTTAGTGGCAGTACTTTTTCTATAAATATCAAATTCTAGTGTGTTATTATCGTTCCTAATCACTAAAGTATCCAAAAATGGAAGTTTGCCATTGTTCTCGACTTCATAAGTAAATTTAATGGTGGGGAAACGGTTATTTAGTTTGGTTACAAAATCTTCGATATTAGCGGTTTTTGAGTCGAAAATCGCGAAAATGTCATCGACATACCTGTACCATACTCTTGGAAAATATTCGAACTCCTGACTGATTTCATTTTCAAATCTACTCATGAAAAGGTTAGCTAAGAACGGCGATAAACAGTTGCCCATTGCCGTGCCTTCAAGTTGTTGGTAATGGTTATTTTTATATTGAAAATAATTTTGATCCATGCAAAGTTTGGTTAAAGTTAAATATTCTTGTTTGATTTCGTTATCAAAACTGTTCATCTCAAGTAATTCACCAAGGTAGTGCAAGGTCTGTGGGATTGGTACACTAGGGAACAATGAGCAAACATCAACCGAAATTAAAATTTCACCTTCCTTAAGGTTCCTACCTTTAATTTTGTTTATGAAGTCTAAGAAATTTACTGCTCCTGAGTTCTGTTGTTTTATAGGTAAATTTTCAAACTGGTTTGCTTGCCACTTGGATATATTATAAGTTGGCGATCCTATTGCCGAGACTATGGGACGCATTGCCTTCCCAGGTTTACGAATCTTGGGAAGACAATATAGTTTCGGCATAGTAGGATTGCTCACAGATAATTTGTATTTAATTTGATCAGATATAAGGTTGCTACATTTCTTCAGAGTGTTTTAACTTGTGTTACCATCTTGGATAACGGATTCCTTGAGATTTTGTTTTAGGGCCCGGATTCTATTAAATTATCAACTCGTTGAAAATATTCGCATTTGTCTAATATAACAACCTTATTACCTTTGTCAGCTTTTAGATAGAAAACATCTTTCTCCTTTAATCTCTTGATTGTATTTTTTCCTTTTCCAGGACGAGGGTTAACATTATTACTAATTACATTTTTTGAGATCTGATTCCTGCATGCTTCTCTAACAAATCCTTTAGTAG
>MU191056.1:0-15000 GCA_016904865.1 Pissodes strobi | reverse complement strand
ATGTTTTCTGAACATTTTGTTTTTTTAATTTCTCTGATATCTGTAATATCAAAGAAAATACACAGTTTTATACCAGAACATGTTTTTCTTTAATTAAAATAACATTTTGACAACGTTAAAATAAGAATAATACTAACAATATTTAACAATACATAGCAAAAATAAAGTACATTAGTAGCGCGTATTCCACCTCTACTTCTAATGACTGCTTCACATCGCCTCGGCATACTCGATATTAAATTGGATATTTTATTTTGGTCCATTTTAAATGTCGGTAACCATTATTTGGACATCTTCCAGGTTGGTAGAAGGGGGTTGATGCTACCTCAGTGCCCTACCAATAATATCCCATAGTGTTCAATAGGATTTATGTCGGGACTATGCGGTGGCCAATTTAAAGTTGACCACACGCGCTACATGACGTCTTGCGTTATCGTGCATTAGTAAAAAATTATTCCCAATGTACGGAGCGAAGGGGACAACGTGCTCAGCAGACAAAATATCACTGATATACCTTTCGCTATTTAAAGAACCCCCACGTAAAGGTACGATATCCGACCGTGCCGTTAAGGAAATTCCAGAACATTACAGACTCTACATTAAATAAAGTTGTTTCAGATATGTTGCACTGTGCATAACGCTCACCTGTCCGGCGGATAACTCTTAGACGTCTATCGGAGCTAGATTTGTCTGTAAATAGAACGTGTTCCCGGTCCTCAATAGTCCAGTTTACATGCTCCCTGGCGAATTGCGGTCTAGCTCTGCGGTGGTCTGCATTTAATACAGGGTCTGTCGCTGGAAATCTGACATGTAAATTGTGTTCAGAAAGACGTCTCCTCACAGTATCAATGCTTGGTTGAATATTATGGGCTGCACTGAGTTGTGTCAAAAGTTGTCCCCTTCGCTCCGTACATTGGGAATAATTTTGAACTAATGCACTTTAACGCAAGACCTCATGTAGCGCGTGTGGTCAACTTTAAATTGGCCACCGCATAGTATCGATAAGAATCCTATTGAACACTTATGGGATATTATTGGTAGGGCACTGAGATAGCATCAACCCCCTTCTGCCAACCTAGAAGATGTCCAAATAATGGTTACCGATATTTAAAATGGACTTGACCAAAATAAAATATCCAATTTAATATCGAGTATGCCGAGGCGATGTAAAGCAGTCATTAGAAGTAGAGGTGGAACACGCGCTACTAATGTACTTTTTTTTGCTATGTATTGTTAATTATTGTTAGTATTATTCTTAATTTACCGTTGTCAAAATGTTATTTTAATTAAAAAAAAAACATGTTCTGGTATAAAACTGTGTATTTTCTTTGATATTACAGATATCAGAGAAATTAAAAAAACAAAATGTCCAGAAAACATGGGGCTACAGTATGATTTCATTATGAATCCGTTGTTGTTGCTAACGCTCCCTACAGGGTGTCTTAAATTTAACGTAAAAAAATTACTTTCATTTTTGCACCCTGTATATGCCTAAAACTGAAATCTGAATAAAACATTCTAAGTTAGTGCAATTGCCAAAGAAAAAAGCTACATTTCAAAAAAAAAATTATTTTTTTTTATTTATTTATTTAATTGTAGCAATAGAAAATTACAAAAAAAACTCATTACAAAAAAAACTAACATCTCATAACAGAAACCTTATTCTTATTCTAATAATATAAAACAAAAATAAAAAATAATAATAATAACAAATGAAATGTAACTCCTTAAGCTAGATATATTGCTACTTTTAAGTGCACAATAGCATTCATAATACTGTGTGTGCACTGTTCACAAATCAAATTAAACATTTTTGAGGACTTAAACTATAATCAACTATCAAATTAATCTATTAGCAGTGGCGTAGCTACCGGGCGGGCCTGGGGGGCAAGGCCCAACGGCGGCGGCGCCAAGAGAAATTAGGCGCCGCTCCGAATTTATAAATATGCTAATGCTAACAATGCTCATGAACTTAACTGAGTTTTTAAATTAAATAAATTATAATACAATCAAAGATATGTATTAAACTTTTTACCCAACCAATACATTTTGTGTCAGGTATTTATTATTTATTCTACGTGGAATAAAGAGATATATCCCGGCGCGGCGGCATTAGGTACATGCAAATTTGTAAAAACGCTGCGTAAGGCGGCATGCGACTTCAAAGACAAAAATTCCGAAAATTTCGGTCGAAAAAAAGTAAAAGTGTTTTTTAGAGCTTCGTATTTAGAAAGTACCATTAGCCAGACAAGTCTAAATAGCTTAGCAATACTAAGCATAGAAAATGAATTTGTCCAAAAAATTAGTTTTGATCAAATAATCGATCAATTTACGTCGATTTAAAACCGAAGAAAGATGTCAATGTTTAATTAATTAATTAAGGTTATAGATTTTTAGTTTACGTTTATATTTAAATATGTATGTACCTGTTGGTTGTTTGCCGTTTATATATTTTATAATCATATTCCTGTAAATAAAAAAAGCGTGTGCACTATGTGCGCATATCACAAGTGAAACTTCTCAAACTTAAACGCCCTAGCCTCGGATTTGGTTAAAAAGTAGTTTTTTTAAATATATCACTCAATTAACAAAAAGGGAAGGCCTAAATGAAAAAAAACTATTTTTCATGAATGTTTCGCTTATGTCTTGACAAGGTTATACCGAAACCCCATATTTTTATTTTGTAAACTAACAAAGATATCACAATAATTATACTCCCTAGCCTTATACATATCTTAATGGATTTGGTTAAAAGTAGTTTTTTTAAATATAGGTATCACTCAATTAACAAAATGGGAAGGCCTAAATGAAAAAAAAACTATTCTTCATAAAAGTTTCTCGTATGTCTTGAAAAGGTAATAGAGAAAATCCCGTATTTTTATCTTGTAAACTAACAAAGATATCACAATAAAGGTCCGTGACCGTTTTCCGTTCCCTGCCAGTTCGCCCGCCGTGTGTCGGGATCGCGACCTTCAAATCGGCGCGCGTTAAGAAGTTTCACTTCAAAAATATACGTTTAATCTTATGATGTACTATTTTTTGATTAATTTGCGTATATACATAAAATATAGGTTTGTTTTAGGCGCCAGTGGATAGGCTTGCCCCCCGGCGCCCACATTTCTAGCTACGCCACTGTCTATTAGTATGCTAATTTGCATCTATATACTTAATACTGATAACTATTACGGTGTTTAGTTCAGGTAAAGATATGAATTAGAAAAGTTATTTTGCTTTATCCATTCAGTAATTTATTTTTTACATTTTTATAAGGCTTTTCTCTTACAGCTACTGGCAAATTATTATAAATCTTTGGCTCTACACAATAAATATGATTTTGACAAACAGCGTGTCTGGGGTTCTGGAGGATGATATTCTGCCGTAATGCATTTTTGTGTACATTTCATGGGAGATAATTTCCCTGTAATAAGTTATTTTCAACATGAATCTAATTACTGACTTAATATAGAGCTGACTTCGTATAAGCAATCCACTATCTTTGTAAACTAGTTCTGTTGGATATCTTTTCATCTTAAATAACATTATTTTAATTATCCATTTTTGCGCAATGCACAGTTTATTCCAAATTGTTGTTCCTGGATTTTCATCTCAGGTTTTGTTCCAAGCACGACACCAGAAGCAATCATGGACTGTCTGAACAACAAGGGAATTAAAGACTCCACTTGCTACAAAATGCGGACAAAAAAAGACGGAGACAGAAGTTCCTTCAAGCTTGTAGTATCATTAAGTAAGCGTAATGAAGCAATGTCGCCCGATTTGTGGCCGAAAGGTATCGCAATAAACCATTTTCTGAACCTTCAACGCCTGGGGACTCCACAGGTTCATCAAACCTAGAAATTTTAATCAGCTTATTTCACATCAATATTCAATCCTTGCTAAATAAAGTAAGTATACTTGAGGGATTCTTGGAAGAAAGGGGCGTTAACATTGTCTGCATAAATGAACAGTGGCTTAGTTCTAATGAAATAGAGCTAACATGTGTTGGAAAATATATGAAAGGGGCAGCATTCTGTAGGGATCGAGGCAAAGATGGTGCTCAATGGGGTGGTTCAGCGATTTTCCTGTATCAATATTTGGAATATTCAGCTTTGACTGGTGTGGATGCACTGGCTGTGGGAAAACTATCGAATTATGCGGAGTTTTTATAAAAAAAACTAAAATCTATATTTTGAATTTATATAGGTCACCATCTGGCAAACTTGACACCTTCTTACAAGTTCTTGGGGGTGTCTTGAGCCAAATTGGCTGTCATAATAAAGTAGTATTATCCGGAGACTTCAATGTCCATTTGAGCACTGAGAGCGGGGTGTGTAGAGACCTATGTTGTTTATTGGAATCATACGGTTTAAAACAAATGGTAATAGAGCCTAGTCGTCAAGACTCATGCCTGGATAATATATTTCTTAATTTTGAATATCTAAATTGCAATGTTTAAGTTGTTAATTCATCTTTCTCTGACCGCGGAGGGCAGATCATTAATTTTCCTATAACTATACAAAAACCAGGTATAAAAACCACTAAAATAACTTCTGGGCCCTTGACAGAGGTGGGTAAGTTCAGTTCTTATAATTGTATTCGGCAGTTTGGGTGGTATTTTTTAAATGACTCCAATATTAATGCAAATAAAAATTTTCTATGTTTAGTGTCTGTCAGATGCTTTTTTAAAATCATTTCCTGAAAAAGCATATCAAAAAAGAAATGATCAAATTCTAACCATTAACTGGTTTAATGATGATCTTAGACACATGTGTGAACATATAGAATTTGTTAAGTGAGCTATATAGTAAGCACCCCACCACTCTTGCTTTAAAACAACTTAAAAATGACATATAAAACCAGTATAAAACTGCAATAAAAAATGCTAAAAAATCAGCAAATGATACCCTAATACGTAATGCTTCTAATCCCATAAAATGCATGTAGAATATAATTATCGAACATCGTGGCATAGTTAGAAAGGATGGGGGTGAGGGTGTAAATATACCTCCCAACTAATTTAACAAATTAGGTATTGCTCATGAATTACAAACTAAAGTAAGACCACCAAATTTTGACCCTGTTCAAAATATACCTGAGGCTGCACACTCTGGTTTCAGTTTTGTTGGGGTAACATTGAATGAGATACGTGATATCATAAACTCTTTAAAAAATAAAACAAGCAGGGACCCTTAAGTCCTAAATGTTTCTTTAATTAAATCTATTAAGAACCTAATTATAAGTCCTTTAACTAAATTAATAAATATTTGTTTTGGGGAGTCAGTATTTCCAGATGCTCTCAAGAAGGCTGCAGTAGCCCCAGTTTTTCAAAAACGAGATCCAAGTCAAAGTTTACAGAATTAATTCTGTAAACCTTGTCCAAGTGATGTCTCAAATTATAGGCCAATTTCACTTTTACCAATACATCCTAAAATATTTGAGAAATTTATCGCTGTCAGGATAGCTCATTTCTTTGAAACCCTTAAATTATTTACTAATAGTCCGTTTGGCTTTATAAAGGTCCTTAACACCACCTTAGGTATTTTGGACTTGGTTTCAAATATTCTAAACGCTTTTGATGAATCCACTTATACAGCAACTGTCTTCTGTGACCTAAGTAAGGCATTCGACTGTGTCTCTCACGACTTGCTTTTAAAAAAACTTCAGCGTTACAACTTCTAGAACTGTAGCAGTCCTTGGACCACTGCTCTTTTTAAATTATATTAACGATATAACACGTTATGACCCTACGTCACAGTACACTTTTTTGCAGTTGATACTGCCATAACTAATAAGCATGCAAATCTGGAGGAGGCTAAAGCAAAGTCGGGGGAGGCACAGGAGATGGCTGAAGCATGGTTTAGTTCAAACTTACTTTTCCTTAATGTGGACCAAACTCAATCCATGAGTTTTTCAACACGGGCAATACCAGAGACTGACTTGGTAACCTCGGTAAGGTTCTTGGGAGTCATCCTAGACTTCAGACTTCGGTGGAATGCACACACGTATCAGCTCTCTACAAAGCTTAGCAAAAATAATTATATCCTGCGTAACCTGGGTGAGTGTGTGTCTCAGACTGTCCTCCGACAGGCGTATTTATCTCTCTGCCACTCGCACATTTCTTATGCAATAATTGCTTGGGGCATGCTGCGGGGCCAGGGAGGGTTTTTCGTCTTCATAGGAGGGTAGTTAGAGTGATTGCGGGTCTGGGATATAGGGATGACTGCCGGGAAGCCTTTAGACAAAATAAAATACTAACGTTGCCATCACTTTTTATTTTGGAAACCTTATGCTACATTAAAACTAACATCACTTTTTATACAACGCATGACTCCATATATAACCATGATACCCGAAACAAACAAAATCTTGTTTTGAATTATTGCAGGTTAAAACGTTGCCAGGATGGTCCTAATCATCTAGGTATTCACTTCTACAACAAATTACCTGAAAATCTAAAACAGCTACCGATAATAGCAATTAAAAATAAAGTAAAGAGTTTTCTTCTCAGTGGTGCATATTACCCGGCGAATGAATTTTTGTCTGATCTTAATTGTTTTAACTGAACTTTAATTTGTTGTTTGTAATGTGTTTGACATTTTAAGTTAAATTTGTGTTTTTCGCAAAATTATGTTTTGGACTATTTAAAAATAATTTAAGTGTTTTTAATGTGTGAGGTTTTAGGTTAGATAAGACTTTATATGTATTTTTTCTACTTTGACGTGTGTAAGTGCTATGTATTATGTATAAAAGCATGAATAAACAATTTGAATTTGAATATAATCATGGCAACATGGACGCATGTCTCTCGTATATACGCCGCTCTAATCAATAAAATATAAACCTGGTACATGTGACCTGATCTATTTGAATACATTAATATAATTAAACAAACTAATAAGATGACTTTGAATTACAACAAGAAACAATTCGTAAAGACAACAAGTGATATTAAAAGATACTGAACCATACTATATACTTTTACTGTTGGTTCTGCATAATTTGCTTTCCTTGAAAACGGACTTGCTGTATTTGTTTCCAAGTAGAAATTTCCAGTTAACTTCGTAGTCAAATCACCCATTGGTACAGTCTCTTCGTCGCAATAATCTTCTTTGTATCGGTCCCAACTGACACATTTTTTGGCTACAAAACCAGTAGGGTTTCGCACCGCTTCAATAAAGTAGACCAATGATCTGTGGTGATCACACATCACTACAAAATAATATTCTTTTTAAATATAAGAATAGAACCATATCGTAAAATGACTGCTACCGTAAGCGATCTGGTGAAAATAAATATATTTTATATATTAAAATAACCACAGATCGAAGTATAAGATATTGATCATTCTTCATTCTTCATTTCCTTACGTAGAATATAACGATGATCTCAAAATTCGTTTAATTAATTTAAATATAAGAAATTGTTAAAAGTGTTAAAAGTATAGTTTTCAAAAGTAGTTATTAGTATGTTTTTATCTCCTTCAAGCCAGTCATCGAACAAATTAGTTGTGTCATTGCCTTGAGTTTGTCAGGCGAAACAATAATATGATTTCATTTAATTGATATTTTGTCTCGTATTGCAAACTTCCTACTGGTATATTATCTTTAACTTCCCGCATTTGCTACACAATATGATATTAGTTGTGACTAGCAACTGTTACTTTGAAATAACGAAAAGATCGCCATCGAAAGTATTAAACTTGCAAGTTATTTTACAAAATAAATAATAAGCAAAACAACCGCAACTAATACTCTATTATAGCCCAACAAGTTTTATACTTACTAAGTTCTGGAACAGTTCCAACCAAATTAGCCAAGTTAATTTGCCTGCATCCAGGCTGAATACTTCCTCCATTGACGAAAAAGTCGATGGTGCCACATGCATCTTTATATCCGAAAGTCCCACCGGCAGTGTGAATAACTGCAACTACTTCGGCATCATTTCTATTAAGACGTTTACTGAATGGTCTTGTATTAAATAACGGACCTAAGAATATGTAATAATGTGAAACTGTGTAGATATAATTAAATTGCTATTATGGAAATGCAAGAAGATTCGGATATTTCAGTATATATTTTGGAGTCAGCTAATGATGCAAGTTTAGAATTGATTCCTGTAAGATACCGATACCGATACGAAAAAGAATACAATGTCTCAAGATTGGTGTCATAAGAAAAACGTTGGCATTGTCTGCAAAGAAGAAGTACTGTTAGCATATTTTTCGCAGATTTCCAAGTCTTTTAAGCCTTCAACTTTATGGCCCCGCTATTCAATGCTGAAGATCATGGTGCCGTGAAAATTAAATATAACTGTGACATTAGCATTTTTTAAAGCTTATAGCCTTCATTAAACAGAAGAACGTTGGTTTTAAAGCAGAAAAATCTAAGAATTTGACCAGAATGGATGTTGATCGGTTTATTGAAGAAGCGTTCTATGAAATTTATCTTTTTATGAAGGTTGTCACAGATTTTGATATAGCGGGAGGCTGCCGTCACGTCGAGAAGAACTGATAAAACTGTCAGTTGATACACCTGATATTAAACCCATTTAACAAGGAAATTCGTAGTTTGCAACGAATCCAACCTTTTATATTACAAATAGTATGCATCTTTACAATCCGCCGGAACACCACATCTAAGATTTTTCATTAATTATCAACACAGGAAATGCACCACTCAATGCGTTGGCTTCAAAAAGATTAGAAAGATACCTTCGGATATAGCGGCATTTTTGAGACTACCCAATTCTGATTGCTATACTGGACATTGTTTCAGAGGATCGTCAGCTACACTACATGCAAATTCTGGAGACAGCATGACAAATTTGAAGATGCCTGCAGGATGAAAATATACATCCGTGGTTGAAGGCTATTTGGATGAAACCATTGAACACAAAAAAAGAGATTCTCGAAAAAGTTTGGTTGAAACATCATAACAATGTTTCCCACTCGTTTTCATCTACCAAAAACGTTCCTACTTGTCCTACCAGCTCTAACCAAAGCTTCATCAGCTCCAACCAGTCTTACCTCATCACCCATCCCAACAAAGAGTCATCGTTAAGCGCTGAAAAAGATTGTAGGTCCAGCAAAAATGTGACATGCTCCTCCAATTCCAACCAGATTTCCCAGACTTCTGTCCTATCAACTAGCACAACATTGGACGCGACAAAAATAACCTTCTCAAATCTCAATAATTGTACTATAAATATAAACATGCATAATTAATTAAATTGTTGTTACACATTGTTATTTCAATTTCTAACAAATTATACCGGTTTAGATCACTTCCATCTAAATCGGATGTAAAAAAGCAGCTGGTGGCAGGTATACATATATAACAGATAAAACAACTGCTGTAACATAACATCCTGGGACGATAATAGACCTGTTTTTACAATCAGCTCATACGGTTCTGTAAACCCTATTCGCCAAGTACATAGGTGAGTATCTTCTAAAAAGAGAAATATACCCATTTCTCAACTTATTAGTGCACAATATAATAAAAATAGGAGGGCGTAGGTCGCATGGACCAGAATATAAACAATTGCAGAATCAGTGTTTAGTCAAAAAAATGGTGGTGGCCATTGTTTGCATTCTGTTTAAACTCCATCATGCATCATGTCTGGAATATTTATAAGGGAAATAACTAATGTTTATTTACAAAATTATGCATAACCGTGTACTGGCGCAGGAAGTCCAAAATCGCCTAAACCTCTTATTGAAAGGATACATGGAAATATTCGCCTTGCTTGACGGACTGAACCACTGGATGGTTCCAGCTGAGAAACAAAGATGTTACGCTTTATGTCACAAAAATACAACCAAAATGTTTGAAAAGTGTTACATTAAACTGCATGAACAATGTTTCAGAACTTCCATGTTGCATAGCATTATTTTTTTCTTTTCTAGTGTGTTTTACTCTAACAATATTTGTGTTTAGTTTGATAATAACGATGCATTTTAGTTATAATAATCCCTTTTATTCCCGATGTTCCAGTATTGGAACAGAAAATTAAAGTTAAAAACATATTTTTTAATTATGCATTAAATTTTATCATTCTACGGTTAAAGAAATAAGAATTAAATAAACATAAGTTTTTAATAATTTTGAAACATTCGAGAACTATTTTCACCTAAATTCGAACAAAAACGGTTTAAATGACAATGATAGTGTGGTAGCCTGAATACCCTATGATCATGCTCCACAGAGTATTGATTCATATGATAATTTTTTTCCGGCACTGTTTGTTTTTCCAGACTTCTAGTAACATGGTTTAACAGATTATTTGAAGAAGGTATACCGGTCAGTGTGAATAAAATTGTAGTACGAACTTTTACTTACAATTTTATAGCAAAAACTATGGTTTAGGTGAATAATAATTAGCTTTAGCTTGAACTGATGAACTTAAGCTATTTGCTTGTAGCATATTTTATTTTTTTCAGTTAAAAGTTAAGCGGGTGTGAATAAAATATAGCAATTACTGCAACGTTCAAGCAATAACTAACCATTTTTCAAGCTCAGAAATATGAAGCTTGGTAAAATACTTTGAGACCTAATCCAGTAGTACAGTAGTAAATTAGTTTGTAACGTGCACGGTATACACTAAAATAGCTCAGTTTAGGGATATTTGAAAAATAAAATATTATCCACAGCGAAGTGAGTGTCCCGATAATGACTACCACAAGCTGTACAGATTTTCTAGAGTTAATGTTGAGTCACAGAGGAGTAATCTGTGGTTGAGTGGTTGGCAGAACATTTTCTGGAAAATAGTGGAGAATCTAGTGAAGCAGCATTAAACATAAGGCAAAAAATTTCTTCGCTTCCTATGCGATCGTGGCTTTTAAAATGAAGTTGGAAAGGATGAAGGTGTACATCGAACAACATTCAGCAAAACGGTAAAACATGTACTGACTAAAATCATGAAAAAGTTCCATATGTACAGGCAACAGGTAATGCAAAAGAAGAATCTACTTCTATAGACGCGCAGTGGCCGGGGTCTGTCCATGACAACCGAATACCTAAGGGATCTGGTATCTATGCCAAATGAATACTATGCGGCAAAAGTTCTTATTATTAGGTGGTTCGGTTACGGAATAACACTGTGGTTAATAACACCGTATAGAAATCCCCAAACGCGTGAATAAATAATATTTAATACACTTTTTACAAGAGAACGGATCATTATTGAAATATGTTTTCATCGGCTAAAGAGAAGGTTTCCTATACTACAGAATATAGTTAGAATACAACTAGATAGGGTTGCTGCCGTCATTATTAGTTGTGCACTCCTTCACAATATATTCAAATATTTAAATGATGACATTGCTGACGAAGAAGTGGATCAACACATCGATGCCGATCTAGAAGCAACTTTGTGTAGACGGCGACTACAGAGGAGAGAAGAAATAACATTCGTAATTAACCAACTATATCTTAATTATCATTTATTTATTGTCAATAAATATTTAACTATAGACTACAATACTGCCAGAATTTACATCTACAATATAATTGGATCTTTCCATTGGAGTTTCACACAACCTGTCTAAAATAATTTGTTCTTGTTCTATCTGCATACGTGTTAGCTTCAACTGTTCAAGAAGAATCAATCTTTGTAGCTCTGCAGTACTTAATTTATTTCACAGCCTACTTTGTTTTTTTTTCGTGGGGGTGGTGCAGGACGACGGCTGGCATTAATGGCAGAGGTGGAACGTCTGTGTTGTTGTCATCGGGTAAATGTTGCTGACCTGCAATGCCCATAGTCACAGCTCCAGGTATTTTGTTGAATACTGGATTTTGCACGTCACCATCTATAATCTCCAACAATATCTTTTCCCAGTCTTTAAGAATAACCTTTTTATTCTTTTTTTTATTATCCATCATTTTCTTTAATAATTATTCATTTTTCATCTTTTCAATTTATCTTTTTTAATTGTTTTAATGTACTTAATACTTTTCCAAATTGTACCTGGTATGATTGTTGCGTGATTATTAATGGTCCGCTTTTTTAATTGCTGGCAATTGCGACTTATTGGATAAGACTTTATGGTTCGCTAAAACCTCCACAAACCGGAAATTTTTACTGTGTTCACCGACTTCAGATTCACTATATTCTCTATCAGAACTCATTTTCAAAATCTTAATCATCTTCAATAATTCCTTCGAGCCTATTAAAGTTCATCCAGCCAACGAGTGACCCAAACAACGCTCGATGGATGCTAGCAACGTGGCTTTGCATCTATTGGCTTAAATAAATATACCATAAATCTGCCCAATTAGATGAAAGTGAGAACGGCTGGCACGGCAGAGGCGACGAAATTCAAACACTGCAGGAAAAAAATGGTTACTGCTTCTACCTTAAACTGATATTTAACAGCATAAACTTATAAGTATGAGTTAAAGATTATTCACATTGTTTTCAGCTAATGCTAGTACTTACAGCTGAAACTAAAAGTTATGCTGATGCTAAAACTTAATACTTCAAGTAAAAACTTACTTTTTATTCACACTGCCCATTCTTCTTTCCAAGCCATTTTAAAAGGCGTTTTCTGCTCCAGCTTGGGTCATCCAGTATAATTAAGGATGGTTCTTCTAATTGCAATAAGTGGATATTTAAACTACTTCTCAAAATGTACGGTTTTCATATTATCGTGATAATCACCTGCTTTTTTATTACATTTCACAAGTCCATTTTTATTTCCGGCATGAACAATAACGTAACATATCCTATTTCCAGTGTTTTTAAAATTACTATGTTTACATTCTTCCATCCCCACTTTTGCGAAAAACCCATGTCTCATCCAGAAAAGCCGGTTTACGTTATGTCCTCTTTTGATTTAAGCGTATTTTGTATCGAGCAGATAAAATTCCCTTCAATCTGATTCCAGGTATTTCCAATAAATATTTTCTTCCGTCCTGCTTTTTGAAGCTAAAGTCCATTTTGTTAATTCCCAAAAATAAAGTACTCTTTGAGTTAGTTTGGGTTAGTACTACTTCCCTTAAACAATTCAGAGTGTTCTTCGTAATTCGAGTTTGGTTCCGGGAAAAGTTTCCAGACATATTCCTTTTAAATGCGAAATCCGTTCCGCTGTTTGGTTCTTCTAGGTTATATAATGTGATTTGTGGAACTTTTAGGGCTTCGTACGCTTTTTGAATTGCCTTCAATCGAGATCCGAAATTATTTTGAAAATAGCTTAATACATTAAGCATACGTTTTTTTTTGGATTCATCGGAATATCGCATTTTGGTAGTGTATTTTTGCGTACATCAACTTTTGACGTAACATCTAATTAGTAATCGACGTTAATTTTTGTTGGTAATTTTTTACTTCATCTGATTAATGATTGAAAAATATGGATGGAGATATTCCAAATTGGTATTAAAAGTACTATATGCATGACTACTTTTAACATATGTTAAAATAATGCGAATTTAGGATATCATTATCTATGAAAATATATGATATGACAGAATCGCTCAGTGAATAAAAAACACTCGCTATTTGATTGGATAAGAGAGTTACAGCAAAAGTACTTTTACTGCCGCTGGCATTTTCAAAAATAATTTCGGACAGAACCAAGAACATGGAATGTAAACTATACAAAAGATAGCGTTACTATATATGCACACGTGAAACTATAATATTTTAAAAATTTAGGCAATCCAAGAAAATAGTAAGTCATGTTATGGAGAACACCACGCACAAGATGCGTATTTTCAAAAAGT
This sequence comes from Pissodes strobi, assembly GCA_016904865.1. Lineage (NCBI taxonomy): Eukaryota > Metazoa > Arthropoda > Insecta > Coleoptera > Curculionidae > Pissodes > Pissodes strobi. The sequence continues at coordinate 1,279 of MU191056.1, read as the reverse complement.
CTACAAATGAGGTGGAGAAATAGGCAAAAATTGGTCTGACAAATATAAAAAAGAAAGCTACATAGACAGTTTTTGCGGTTATAGAAAAGGTTCGCTAGTAATGCATTTTAGATTCTAAAGCATAATTCAGTCATTCTGGAATATGTTGTGCTATTTTTAATGCAGCTGGGGTTAGCAACCATACGAATATTTTTGTGCTACCTTATAGAACTAGCCTTGTCGCGTGTACGTATGAATCATCGCCGGCCTCGAAGATTCAGGAACTGTGGAATTCTCCCGATGCCTGGTCAAGAATAATATAGAGAGGCCTCGCTTCGACAGGAGTATTCGCGATATTTTTAAGACTGTATATAAATAGCGGATAGAGGCGAGTTGGAGTTAGTTAATTATTGAATGTTGAATTGTAAAGAGCTATTAGTTGTAAAGTTATAAGAGTAGTTTTTTAGTGTGTTTAATTGTATACAGTAATAAAGAATAAAGAGAGTATTAGTTTACAATATTCGTCCAGAACCCACGGAAAAACGTAACAATACTTTAACACCAAATCAAGATGCAACATCTGAAGAAACTGTCATCATCGGAGAGCCTGTCCCAGATAACGTTGCAGGTCGAAGACCTGCAACAGACTCTGTAGCCAAAGAAAAATAATCTGCATACAAATTTCTAAGAGAAATAATTCATATGCCAAAAATAGCAAATAATAATTCCAAGAGGAAGCAGTCTGCTAGGAGATTTCAACACTGCCTAATAAAAAGTGTAATACGTACGCCCGGTCCTACGTGAGCGATTTGCAGCGAACGCGAACGCGAATCAGTGGCGATGCCGTGCGACTATATTTACTTTTCGTACGGCATCGCCAGCGCTTCGCGTTCGCGTCGACTGTAAATCGCTCACCTAGGACTTGGCGTTACCCTGGAATTGATTGCCTTTGGCTCCACAAATGAATAAATTTGGTTTGAATTGTTATCGAGCCTCTTCGGCCCAGGCTCAAGGATGTAAACTGCACAAGTGCAAGTTAAGTGACCCTAACGAAATGTGTACCTATATTCGATATCAAGTCGGATATCGTTCTCAAGAAAGGCAAAAAACTAAAAATGAAAATGGATAGCAAATAGAATAAAACAGTAAAAAGATCTTGCAGATTGTCAGGCTTTGAACTGACTTTGACAAGATGACAATTATAATGTCATATTTAATTACTGGTTAACTGGTATTTAGTTTGATATTGAGGTGTTATTTGGTAAATTAATTTGTTTTTGAAGTTTTATATATCTATAAT
>JAEQML010054287.1:0-38465 GCA_016904865.1 Pissodes strobi | reverse complement strand
ATATATATTGTTCCGGATTATCTTTTGGTGAAATTTTAGAAAGAGCTTCCTCTGATATGTTTATAAAAAATTGTTTCACTCATTGCACACTGCACTAGGCTCTCCCTTCAGCATACATTGGCCTTGTTTTTTATCTGAACCATTTATTTCATTTACGACTTGCCAGACTGCCTTTGATTTATTTTCTGATTGTAATATTTTATTTTGATAAAAATGTTTCCTAGAGTTGGCTAGAATAGAATTATACTGTTTTTTTGCTGTTTATATGCTTCCTTATATTGGAGATTGTTCTGGCTGATAACAAATAATATATCAAGTTGTCTCTTACGCTCGATAACCTCAGGTGCATGGTGCCAGGGTCGCCTTGTATAATTTTTGACACAATAGTTTTGATAGGAAAGCTCTCCTCAAATGCAGACGAGATGCTTGCCATAAAAAGATCCCACTGTGCATTGATGTTGTCAGATCGACACAAGATAAGGTCAAGCCAGTAATTTCTGGTTAATAGGTTTTTAAAAAGTTGTTTGTTATTTTCATTAAAAATTCTTTTTTTGATCTTTGTATTTTTGTGTTGATTTTTACACTTAAAAGAAAGTTCTTGGGCGAAATGATCTGAGGCATGTAAATTTAGTACTTCAGGTAAATTTGTATAAATGTTGTCAATACAAGAACAGGACTTACCCTCTACCCTTGTGTAATCTGGAATGGAAGGAAATATGTTGAATGATTTTAACAGATTTAAGAATTTTTGTGTAGCTTTTTTGTTTTTGCCTGTGGATAATATGTTTAAATTAAAGTCACCCGCAATGAAAATAAAACAACTTTTTTTTATACAGTTGGTAAGAATATAATTTAGTTTGTCTATAAGTATCTCTGAATCCTCCGTTCTATATACACATATAGGAATAAAAGATATGTTGCCATATATACATTCAGCTGCCGAGCACTCAAAAGTTCCCTTTTCTGAGAGCCTAGTTATGTCATCCCTGGGGTTTGTTGGAACTTCATTCCTTACATAAATTGCTGATCCTTCATGCTCATTCTCGTTTCTGCAGTAGCTGGAGACCATTATGAAATCTGCAATGTTATAAGAGAGCAATTGTTCACCAGTCTTCCAATGTTCCGTAATACAATGCAGTTTTTGTTTTCAGTTGCATAGGCAGTAAGCTGATTTATGCTTGTACCAATTGATTGAACATTCCAATGAGAAAGTAATATATTTTTATCTTCATTGCTTACTTGGCTACATTTGCTTCCTGGGCTGCCGGTAAATTGTCTCGCTTGCTCTTCCCATGTGGTACCCGATTCCTGAGGCTCTCTCCCCTGGTACGGCGTTGGATATTGAAAAAATTATTCACAATGGCCCCCCTAGGCCAGAGACCAGCATCAAGGTAGGACATTTTTTCTCTTCTGGAACCAGTTTAAAAGAGCTCATTTTTCTATGCAGAGTTCTCATCTTTTCACACCTACAGCCACCATCCATGCTATGGGTCTTGAGGAGGTCTAAAATGGAATTAGCCTCGACCTCTGGCGCGAAACCCGATAAAAAGACGTAAGCCTTTTTTTCTGCAAGCTTCAGCCCTTGCAGGGATTCATTTGTGCCGACCAGTGGCTTAGGCCGGTTTTCTTGGTTGGGGATGTAGCTGCGTCGTTTTTTTGTTACCTTATTCCAAGGTAATTCTGCAGAGCGAGTTTTAGGGCTCCCGGTTGGGTGGTTTTCAGTTGCTTTTGGGTTTAATGTCTGAGGGAGCTCCTCAGCCCCGAAAAATACGTCATTATTGCCCGCCTTTTCTATATGACTGATGACGTTGACGTCATTGGCGTTTGATGGGCGAGGATGGCAGTTGGAGTTCGAAACTTCGTTAGGGGCTATTCCCATAACCGTAGTTTTGTTGCGTTTTCCATTTGTTTGAGCCGCGGATTTCTTACATAATGGTGTATTCTAGAAATCCGTGGTTTGAGCCGTCCAATCAGCTGCTTTTAGGTTGGCGGCACTGTTGTTGACAACCACGGCGTTCGCGCAGTCCGAGACGTCAGCACAATTTACGATTGGTGGAGATGGGGGGGATTGGTTTTGTTTACCTTTTTGATTTTCCTCCTTAAAGGCCCCTCACCCCATAAAATACGGATTTTTTTTTCCTGGAATTGATATTTCTCTTCCAGGATTCTTACTTTTACTCTTAAGCTGGCAATAATTGCGTCATTTCCGTGTTCTTCGGCATCGTCACCAATGGCGTCCATTGCAGAATTTGCAGCTTCATGGATGCAAATCGCCGATTTTTTCGCCGCCGCTTGTCGGAGGCATGAAGGGTGGAAGGTTTCCTTACACTTCAAATATTGCGATGGGTTTTCCAAACTTTATTTACAATGATTACACATATACTTTGTAGTTTGTGCACTTTTTTACGCTCTCTATTATCCCGCGACAGGTCAGTTGACGCCCTCCGCCTCCACAGGCTCAGGGCCTTTTAATAATCACAGATTCGGGGTCAACAATTATTTCCCATCCTCCAGTATCTGGGACTGGAAAGAGGAAAGCACAGATGGATTGCAATTTGGAGGACAAAACCAAAATCATCCGAATCGGCCAAACTACTTGTTAAGTTTAACTGCAAAGTTACATCCCAGGGCAACTGCAGCTGTAAAAATTTAGGATGTTGTGACCTATGTAAATGTCCATGCAATGTTGAAGCAAATTAGATAAATCTCTATATAATTATTACCCGAGTATTTACAAGGTCTAGTAAAAGAGTTTAATTTGTATTTCTTTAGTTTCAATTAAACATTTTAAACATTACCATTGACAATGTTTCGTGATATCATCAATGTTGTGATAAAGCCATATAATTCTGATCATTCTAACAATGATAATATTGAAATTGTCTTGAATTTAATGATTTTGTTCTCTGAGCCTCACCCCCTTCCCTTACGAAAAACCTCCGCACGACCGCCTGTGCACAGGAGCGTCTTCCATCCATACATATAAAAAAGCGCGCGTGCGCGCAGTGGCACTGCGCGAAACGATCTTTTTTCTCTTATTATACCGATTTACGGACCCCCATGTGGCGATAAAACAAAACAATTCTGATCCAAATAGGTTGTCCTGTGTATGCGAAGTCCAGCGGTACCCTAAATTTGTTCTTGGACGATTTCTTCCGGAGATATAGGCCGGTATTTGAATAAATGCTTTGAGTTGTACCTGAAAAATAGGCAACCGCTCCTAGCCGGGGCAACACTTCTTAAATATTACCTATAGGTATGTACTTGAATCACGCCAAATTTCATTCCAGCAGAACGAAGTGCAAGGTTGGATTGAAATCTGTGCCTTACCCTCCGTACTATTTTGATTTTGTATAATTTGATTCTCCTCGACATGGGAACAAAAAGTAAGTCAAATTCACTAAGAGCGTTGGAATTCTTGCAAAAAATAGACTTACTGGCTCGAAGGTTAGATTGCCATCTTAACCCATAAATTTTCGTCGGGAGCTTATGAATCTGGACATTATAGAAAATCTGTTTTGTTTTAAGTCAAGCATTATGTAGTCAGGTGATTTGAAACTGAGTAGTTACGTTTTATTTTATAATTAGTCTTATTATTATCTATTTTAATTAAAAAAAATATTTCTTTCAGAGAAAGTCTTTGATATGAAGCAGTTGGAGGTGAATCCAGATAAAATTTATCATCTACTTGATGATCTAGCTTCACTTGTGGAAATTAACAGAGACGACTGGCAGTTGGACGATTTTGGTCAACATGGTGAAACTGATGTCGCCAAGGAGTCGAAACGTGGAAGTTCGTATGCAGAGGATAACTTACCACTTTCCCATTTTCAGAAATTCAGCTGACGTATAGGATTTTTTCAATCAAAACCAGGGCCGGTCATTGGTAAGATTCGAAACCCATAAGTTAGGATTTCTAAAGGTGTTTTAAGATGACTTTTTTCATTCGAGATCAGAATTTTCAATGCAATACTATCTTCAAAAAACTGGACAAGTTTTACTTGTATCTTCACAAGATATCAAAAAGTTTTTTGCTGTATACATCTGTTTTGAAATGCCAAGTTTCTCCAGCTGCAGAAGTTGTGGTATCTGATGCTATCCCCAGAGAGGAAATTTCTTAGCTTCGAGTAAACAATCTTCCATCTTGTTGGCTCAAATATTTCAGAGAAACGAAGGAAGTCTGACAAATTCTGGAAAGTGAAACATATGATTGATTTGATCAGAGAACGATGCCATCAGATACCAAGATTCAATAAGACTTTCTCAATCGACAGCATGATCGCTGTCCTAACAAACCACGCCCAGTGGAACTAAAAAAAAAATGTTGTAACTACAACCAATCTACCTAATAGATTTTTACGAATAGGCCCTTCAGTAGTAACGCCACCGAGTAGAACAATAATCTACTCGATGGTAAAGTTTCGTTAAAACACCACCTCAAGAACGCTCCATATTTTTTGACAGATGCACTGTCACTACCATTCAGCTATTAAATCAATCAGTAGAAATAAATATTGATGATACTGGTACTATTATAGCGAACCCACTTAAATGTTGTGAATTCAAGAGTGACAAAAGTATGACACGCGAAGAATCGGAAGAGTTTGTCGGCAGAAATAATAACATTTCCGCAACGACATGGAAGAGCATCAAATCTGTTATCATGTGTTCAACAGCGTATGAATCGCAATCGGAAGAAACACTATAGAGGTGGGATAATAGCAAAAAAAGGATAGAAACAAAATGTCCAAAAGTAAAGTTTACAACCAAAGCATGAAAGAAGTCGACATTTGCGACCAAATGCTGAAATATTATAGATCTATTTTCAGGGCAAAAGTGGCCTTTGAATATAATCTTACATTTGTGTGTATTGGAAATTGTATATTCTTGGAATATAAAGATGATAACGAGTTATCTGGAGGGAGACGAAAACCTCTGGAACTATTAGACTTAAGTTTACAACCAGAGAATACTTGGTATCAGGAACAAAAAAACGTAAACTTGAAGAAGATGATGAAAGGCAGGAAAACACAGGACCAGAAATGATGAGAAAAAAAGAAAAACCGCTGCTCCATTACCGTCTGAAGGTAAAAAGTTTGATTTGTGTTTTTTGAATACTGATGACTTACTGAATCATCTCAGCTGCAGGCTTCTGGATGTACAAGCCGATCAAAAATTAGATTTATGAAATGCAGCGTTTATTTGTGATAGAATAAATCAAGCAACTGTTTCGTTCAATCATAAATAAATAATTTCTTTATTTGCATAATTTTTCATAGAAAATAATATTTTTTCTCTTCCCGTATTTTTAGTGTGTAAAATAAATATTTGCAATAATTTTAAATTTTGATTATTTGTACCCATAACTTAAAGATCCACGGTTGCTCGCAATTTTGACTTACACTGTTGGCTCCTGATATTAACCATTATCATTCTATTCACAAGTGGGGTATTTAGTATTGACTGCCAAAACTCACAGTTATGAACGTGTTGGAACAATTTAAATATTTGGTTATTTATACCCAGAACTCACAGATCCAGGATTGTCCGCAATTTTGACTTTCAATATTGGCTCCTAATAATGAGCATTATCATTCCGCTCACAATTGTAATCTTCAGTTTTGACTACCAGACCTTACTGTTACGAACGTCCAGAAACAATTTAGAATTTTGACTATGTGTACCCAAAACTCACAAATTCACCTTTGTTCGCAATTTTGACTTTCACTGTTGACTACTGATACTAACAATTATCATTCTGTTAACAATTATTGTGATACTTAGTTTTGACTACCAAAATTCACAGTTTTGAGCGTTCTGGAATTTTGATTATTTGTACACTGAACTCATATATCCACGATTTTGCAATTTTGACTTTCTCTGTTGGCTCCTGATACTAACCATTATCATTATGTTTGCAATGGTGATTTTAAGTTTTGACTACCGGACTTCCCAGTTGTGAACGTACTGGAAAAAATTAGAATTTTAATTATTTGTACCCAGAACTCACAAATCCACGGTCGTCCGCAATTTTGACTTTCACTGTTGGCTCCTGATTCTAAACATTATCATTCTGTTCACAATTGTGATATTTAGTTTGACTACCAAAATTCACAGTTGTGAGCATTCTAGAACAAATTAGAATTTTGATTAGTTGTTCCCAGTACTCATAGATACATGGTTGTTCGCAATTGGAACATTCACTGTTGGCTCCTGATATTAACCATTGACTAGCAGACTTCCCAGTTGTGAACGTCCTGGAAAAATTTAGAATTTTGATTATTTGTACCCAGAACTAAGAGATACACCATTGTTCACAATTGTGACTTGCACTGTTGGCTACTGGTACAAACAATTATCATTCTGTTCACAATTGTGATATTTTTTTTTGACTACCAGACCTCATAGTTGTGAATATCCTGGAACAATTTAAAATTCTGATAATTTATCCCCAGAACTGACAGCAATTGTGACTTTCACTGTTGCCTTCTGGTACTAACCAGTACTACTCACAATTGTGAACGTCCTAGAATTCCTGAATTTTTTGCAGGATCCTCTTTACCTTTAGTTTAGTTCCTGGAGATATGTTATTAGATACATATCTAACGAAGAATTTGACTATAACGCTAATAACTAAGAAAACAAGTTTCAGAAGCCCAAGGAATAATCAGCAAACTGGAAAATTCCTATAACGAAAAATCATCGAAAAATTTACTAATAAAAAACAACAAGGGTCAATAAGTTCTTAGATCGTTAGGAGCACTTGCTGACAATCAGTGCTTTAAAAGACGCAGAATTATACAAATATTTTAGCTAATAAAATAGGAGACGCAAATGAGGTATTGGAAATTTTAATATATTGCAATAATTTTTTATAAAATATGGAATGACATATGCCTGCTGCATATCTTAAAATTATCTTAAATAGGTATAAAAACTGTATTAATCTTATATAATAAGAATATTGGAGATCTTTTTAAATACATCATTTAAAAAAAAATTAAACCTGCCGGCAGCGTTTCCCGCATTACAAAAGTTATGTTCGTCACAACAAGTGATACAAGAGTGTAACTTTGTTCGTTCGCCGATTATAATGCAACCAGCTTCGCATGTTTCCGAACAGTTTCTCTGCAATAACCATAGCTTCGGTTTGCCGGTCACTTCTTCAGTACTGGTTGACATCGATATTCTTCTTACCTGTAAAAATATACACGATGTAAACGAAGCCTAAAATATTGCAAATATCTCATACACGGACTGGCGGATATCTACCGTATATTTTACGTGTGACTATAAACAAAAAACTTAGCCATAGGGCACTACCTACTTCATTCATTCGCGTATGAGAAGCAAAAAAAAAGTTAATTAAAATTGTATATATTACCGCCATTTAATAATATAAAACCAATATATTAGCTATATTGTGCAAATACCATATTAATTTTTTGCCCATTATAAAATGATTATGTTGCATGTATTTCACAGTAACTATAACATATTTGATATTTACACTGTATTTGCATGTAGATTTAATTTTTATTTTAATAAACATTACCTTAATTAAAAAGAAATGTTTAGTTTTATTGGAGTGTTTTATTTAGAGGATATATTTCGTTGTAATGAAATGAAATATACAGGGCAAAATCGACAAATTTCCTAAAGCCGTTTTTCTCCAAGTAAAATATATTAATACTTATTATCGTGGCGAGTTAAAATCTTTATCAGGAATGGATAATTCCTAATCATCTTCAGTGTGCGAATCTAAACGATCGGTTACACAAGGTGATAAAGGAATGGGAAAATTTGTTCCGGGTGTGGGATACTTGAATGTTATAAGTGAATGAAAAATTGGATATTAACGAACGTTTGGCAATATTTGAAAAGTAATCGCAATCAAATGCCTAGTGCAAAATCTAGATAGTAAAAATGTCAAAAGAATAGCCAAGAATCGGGCTTGATATTAAAACCAACGAATACAAATCAGGACAGCACATTAACAAAAAGGGTCATCACTGAAAAAACAAACTCGTCGGTTTAAGCAGTAGAATTAAATAGGCTAAAGTCCGTTGCTTAGGATTCCGGGGTTATTCAATGCAAGGATGTTGATTCATAAAAAAAAAACTGCAAACGTGAATGTTATGAGGTAGGCATTCCAAATTTAACCCATAAGTGGACAGAGTCCGTTTAGACGGACGTGCGACAAAGCGTGATGATCATCAGTCTCTTGTCAATAGTTACACTTATTGAGTTAGTACCGATTTGTGAGGCATGTGGTAAAGTTGTTTTCCATTTGGAATTGCCGTGACCATAGAAATTATTTCTTTGTTATATTCGTCCAGAAATAGCGATTAGATAAATTGATCTGCCCTGTTTAGCAATCCAAATTAAGGGTGTGCCCAATATATACCAAACATTTTTCTATAATGATTTTTACGTCTTGTCCGTTAAAATGGATGTTTGTCCCCTACGGTCTTTTCGTATATTAATTTAACTTTTATTTTCAGGTTGACTTTAGTCCAGTGTTAGACTATTTTTTCAAAAACGTCAATGTCAATGATATATAGCTGGTGATAGGTGATATGTATATAATTCCTGCCGATGCGATGACGGCAATGAAACTGAAGAAAATAGTGATAAATCCGACGACAAGCACGATGGTAACGTAAACCATCTTCCACAGGGTATTTTCAATAAACTACGGGAAATTGTTCCATTGGACAAAGTCGACTGAGATCTAATAGATTCATTATCTCTAAGTACTTTTCAAAAAAACACAAATACAAATAAAGGAGTTAATGGAACGAAATCCTGCCCTCCAGGATGCGAAATCCTAACGATATTCCATCATACCGTATGGTTACCTGATACACTGCGAATGAATTCTGAAGCAAAAAATGGATCTTCACGATGGTCGTGACGTAAAAAATATCCATGGATGTCAGGAGAGGTAAGTAACGAGAGAAAGATATTGCATAAAAGAAATTCTTTATAACACAAGTTGAAGAATATTGGGAAAACTATAAACGAAAAAAAAATATAGTCACTTCAAAGATAAGATCCAAAAGAAAGAGATATTTTGAGGCCAATATTTAAAAATGTAAAGAAATGGGAAAAAATGTGAGGAACTCTAAAGGTCTTGTTGAGGAATGACAAGGACTGTAGCGAGAAACGAATGCAAACACGTGATTGACGAAACTAAAAACAAACACAATCAAAGAACCATAAATCAACTATTGCAAAGCCTCATTGGCTCCAGGAACTTCTGATCGGTAGCAAGGAGAGTAAGTAGTAAATCTACAAAAAGGTCTCTCCCACCTTTGGCAGACCAATACGGCGACTAAAGCTAAGTAAAAAAGCAAACATGCTCGCCGAAATGTTTTCCTCGCACTCTATCTTAAACGTTCCCCAAGGCTACCATATTCAACATCAACACTACCATGCTAGAAGTTAAGTTTCATCGCCGTGATATTCATAAAATCCTTACAGAGATGGATAAGCCAAAGGCATCAGGACCGGTTGAAATACCTGCCATCGTGTTAAAGAGCTGCACCAACAAACTAACACCCATTTTTTCCAGATTTTTTTTCTCTGTCTTACCGAAAAGGGATTTACCCATCTTCTTGGAAAGTCGCTCGACTGCAACATGTTCCAAAAAAGGGTAAGATAAACACGCCCTCAAACTATCACCCAATTGCCTTGCTTTCAATAATCTCCAAAGTCATGGAACGTGTAGTCAATCAGCGGCTATTCAAGTACCTCAGGAACAACAGAATAATTAGCGATAACCAATACGGTTTCCGCAAACTGAGATCGAAAAGGAATATATATATATAGATCAATATATCTGATATATGGAGTAGAGCAATTGAGAAATATGGAGAATCTCGGGCGATTGCGTTGGATATTTCTAAGGCATTCGACATAGTTTGGCATGAACAAACTACCAGCGTCTCTCTGCAGCTGTCTTGCCAGAACCGATCTCTGCACGTTGCAGTTGATGGACACATCTCAGACGCATTCACCATTACTTTCACCTGCTCTATTCCTCATCTATATTAATAACCTGCTGACCTAAACCAATAATCCTGTTTACAGTTTTCCAGATGACAATACCCTTGTGTCCCAATTTAGATCAGAAAAACTTTTACCAGCAACTGAGCTTATCACCGTAGACAGGAGCAGATTACAACAATTAATTAAAATCTGGAAAACGTTGGAACTTGGGGCAACAGGAATTTGGTCCAGTTCAATGCAGCAAAAACTTAAGCAACCACGTTTACCAAGAAAGCCAATACGACGGGCCCTGACATCATTATGGCAGGATCGACCATTCTTTCATCCTCGTCAATCGAGCTACTGGGTGTCTCGGTCAACAACAATATGTCCTGGCATGACCACGTTGCTAATATCGCAAAATCAGCCTCGCTGAAGCTTGGTGCGCTATTTCGCAACAAAATAACTGTATACACCGCATCAGCTACTCTTGCTCTACAAAGCGCATATGAGACCGTGCGTAGAATATTGCTCACACATCTGGGGTGTACCACCTAAGCACACCCTAAAGCTGATGGATTCCATTCAGAAGAGAATTGTGCATCTCGTCGGCTATCCGGAGTTGACCCGGGATCTTTTTTTTTTTGTTTGGAGGTGTAAAATACGTTTACGTAGACTTGTCGCCAAGTACTGTGGAACTCAGAGTCTCGGCTGGTTTAAGATCTCCACTACCCACTAATCATCACCCCCTCCTGCACCTCTCACTGCGGCACTGTTTCCTGGGAAATATTCCTCAGAGTGAGAGTGCTGTTGATCTGATCTTGATCTGTGGTTGTCTCTCTCTCTGTTTACTCTTGTTCTTCTCTTTCTTCCCTCACCTTTATCTCCACCATCTTCCCCATCATTCCTGTTATGTAATTCCAATTTTGTTTATTCTGTAGCATCGTCTCTATTAGGTTATCTTTTCTTAGGTTTGTGTTTGTCTCGATTTCGGTGTTTGTTCTTATTCTTGAAAATCTTTCACAGTGAAACAGCATGTGCTCGACGTCATCTACTTCTGCATCTCCGTACATACAAGCAGGTGATTGTCTTTTTTTGCATTTGTATAGATAGCTCCCAAAGCAGCCATGTCCTGTTAGAAATTGTGTCGTACTGTAAACTACCTGTTCGTATCTCCTGCTTACCCACACCCTTATATCCGGTTTTAATTGTCTTGTCCATTTAGCTTTTTCGTTTGGTTGTCCCGCTGCCGCTGACCAGTTTCTCTGCCATTTTTTCAATGTTTTCTCTCTTTCGTCTAAAGCTATTTTTGATTTTGCTTGCTCTGATAGGTTTTGTGCCCTGTTTCTCTTATATATATTAGCTCGTTCATCTGTTAGAAGAGTAATTGGTACTAGGCCAGCAATCATTAAGGCTGCGTCCACGCTCACCGTATGGTATGAGCTTATACACCTCAGAGCAAATTTTATTTGGCAAGATAAAAGCTTATTTTGGTTTCTATTAATTTTTATTGATTCGTGCCATACTGGAGCTGCATAAAAGGCAATGGATTGCATGGACATAGCCATGACCTTTCTTGACTGGTTGGACCTCCTATATTTGGGAGAATTGCGTCTAGGGCTTTTGCTGTTTTTTCCACTTTTTCTGCAACTGAATTTATATGCGAACTAAAAGTTAAACAGTAGTCCAATATAACTCCCAAATATTTCATGGTCTTCTGGAGAACTATGTCATAGCCGTCCATCTTAAATCTGATTTATCTTCGGTGTACATAACTCCTTGAGAATACCACTGCCGATGTTTTTTTCCGGTGCAACGCTAGTCCGTTTCTGGCCATCCATTGACTGATCCTATGTAATGCCCTGTTGCCTGCATCGATGGTCTGTTTCACTGTTGCCGCTCTGATTAATATTGCTAAATCATCAGCATAACATATAATCTCTATGAGAAGGTCAAAGAACTTCTGCATGAGGCTGTCATACATTATATTCCAGAGGGTGGGTCCTAAGACGGATCCCTGTGGGACGCCCGCCCCTACGTCGCTTGTATTTTTTCTGGATAATTGTATTTTACTGTTTTCAAAGTATGATATTATCATGTTAATCAGATAGTTGTCAATACCACGTTTTTTTAGTGATGTAACAATAATGTCCCATTTGGCCGTATTAAATGCATTTTTTACGTCAATGCAGATGAGGCTCACGATCTTCTTGGGGACCCTGTTGACCTTCCTTACAATTTTTTTGTTAGAATCTATTGTGGATTTTCCTTTTGTAAATCCAAATTGATTTGGGTTAAGTCCACCGTTTCTTTCTATTTGTGTTTTGAGTCTCTCGTTTAAGATGGTGTCAAGTGTTTTCCCCCGAATGTCCAAAAGGCATATGGGTCGGTAGGTTTTTTCGTTTTGTTCGTTTTTTTTTTAGGTTTTTCCAGTAGGATTAGTTGAGCCTTTTTCCACTCGTCAGGAAAATAGCTCGCTCTAATACATTTTGTGTATAAAGAACAGAAAAAGTCCCTGTTTTCCGATATAAGCATCTTAGCATGTTCGAGTAGCATCGTGTCCGGCCCAGGCGATTTCCTTAGTTTGATTCATCCTACAGCGTGCATCAGTTCCGCATCTGTAACTGCAGGCGGAGTGGTTTCGCAATTTAGTTTCGCGATTTTTTTCTGGGGGATTGGTAACAAAAAGTTTATTAAAGATTTCTTTTTTTTTCTTCTTCGGATAGTGCTATTTTAGGCGGTTGTTTCATTTGTCCTTTTATTATTTGATAGGCTTGCTCGAATACGTCGTCTTCTAGTTTGTTGCAGAGTTCTTTCCATTTGTTTTTTTTTTGCTTTTTTTATTTCCTTTGTTAGTTCACGCCTGGCATCTTTGTATATAGATTGTAGAATATCTCTGTTTCTGTCGTCTTGTGTCTCTCTTAGAAAGTTTCTTCTTGCTTCTATGGTTTTTTGGAATTTTCTGCTGATTTCTTCGTCCCACCAGTATGGGAGTTGGTAATTTTCGTTTGTGCGAAGTCTTTTGCCAGATGTCCGGTATATTTTTTGTATTTTTTCTGTTTGTTGTTTTATGTCAAGTTCAGAATTGTTTCTTTTTAGTTCTTCAAAGCCTTTTTTAGCATGTCTGTGTCAGCGTAATTTATGTAGGTCTGTTTTCTTTTTTTATTGCCAGTCTCGAAAAGTATGAAGCGATGGTCGCTAAGGCTTTCTTCTTCTAGTACTCTCCAAGTTATACCTGCTTTAAAAACATTTTCCGAAACGACAGTTAGGTCAATGTATGACGATCCAGTTGTTCGGGACAGAGTTCGGGAGTTTTCCGTCGTTTAGAATTATTAATCTGTGGGACATTATGGTTGTGTGCAGCAGTTTTCCTCTGGGGTCGGTTCTAGTACCTCCCCATGCCACATTTTTTGAGTTAAAGTCACCGCACAAAATGACTCTATTTGATTTTTTTATTAGTTTTTGTCCAATGTTAAGGAAAAGTGTGTTTAGGAATTCTTCGAAAACTTGCATAGAGCAGTTTGGTGATATATAGGCAGAATAGATGAAGTTATTGCCTCTCTGTATGCATGTGAAGTTGTCAAAGCTTTCCTTCTTTGAAATTGGAGTTTCCTTCCTGCTTGCTTTTGTGATTTTTATTAGAGTGTTTGTGTCTGGTTCGTTTTGATTTATAGGTGTATGGACCACTTACTTTCCAGCGCTTTTTATTCGGCTCCTGTATGCAGAGCATGTCGCAGTCTAGCCTCTGGGCTATCGCTTCTGCCAGGTTTTCTGAGACAACCTTTCTTTGTGTGTTAGCTTGTAAGATTTTGATTGGTAGTAGAGTCATTTTTGGGGTTATGCAGATGCTTGATCTCGATGTTTTTCTTGATCTCGGTCCGTAAGTATTGTTTTATTTATGTTGCTCTCCATATATCTTGCTTTTCTCGCAATGGATATGGTGCTTTTGAACTACATGCATTCTTCAGAGTTTGTCCTATGTTCGTGGCAGCACAGCAAGCAATATGGAGAATTCGTGCATGTCTTTGCTAAATGACCCTCCTGTCCGCAATTTATACATAGATTCGTTCTATCCGGGCCATTGCACTCTTGTGCTATGTGATTGAAGCACCAGCATCTGTGACACCGTGCAACATCAATTTTTTCTTCGATGCTGCAACGGCTGATCCCTATCTCTATATATTTAGTTTCTAACAGTGGTTGCGACAGGTCCTTGTCTATGACTAGCGTCACAGCTAGCGTATATCGTGCGTTGGGCCTTAAAGCGCTTATCCTGTATTGTTCTGCGTCCCTTATTGTTTTTTTTTTCAATGGCCTCTATAATTTCATGTATGTCCGTTAGTTGGTGCAACCGTCTAATATGTAATATGCTCTTCTCTGTTGTTTTGTTTTTTATTATTTTGGTCTTGTCTGTATGTACGTTGTTTTCAATTATTTCTGTAAGGGATTTTACCGCTTCTTCGTTTTTATCAGCAATTATTACTAAACCACCATTCTTGCCTTTGTGTACATTTCGTATTATCTTGGACTCGTTTTTGTTTTTTAGACCTTCTTTCAGCTCCTTGACGAAGTCCTCGTACTCCTTTCCAGCCTTTTGGACGACTATGGCGGTAGTTTCATTCTGCCAGCTTTTGTTTGTGGGGCTTTTTTTTTGATAGGATAAGTCGCTTTCTGTATTAGTAAAGAGCACAACTGTTGATTCCGATCCATGAAAAATGGTTTCTATCATCTGTCTTAATCTTCTTAGCTCCATATTCTCTAACTTGTGTACAGCGATCCTTTTATCCGCCATGGTCTCGTTTTTCATTTCCTTAAATAGGTTCCAGAGATTCTCTTCAGTTCCTCCTCTGCAGATTTTTATTATTTTTTGAGTATTTGTTTTCGTTTTCGTTTTTGTTGTTGTGGTGATCGTTTGTTTGTATACCTCTAAGACTTCTTCGCCCCCTTTGATTTCTGGATGTCTCTCCTTAAATAATAGCTGTATACCTTTGTTCATATCCCTGTCCTCTGGCTTTGTAATTACGACTTTTACTGTATCTGTTGGGGTTTTTAATGGATTTCCAACCTTTATTTTAGTATTTTTAAAGACTTCTTCTGTCCAGGTATTGTTCTGTGTTATTGCTTTCCTCCATTCTTCGTATGTCCCAATGTTTTCAATTTGTAGGGGTTCTTCTTTTGTTTTTTCGTTCGTCCATACTGTCGTTTGTGTTCCGAAGTCCGTGTTTGTTTTTGCACCTGCTAGGGCCCTCGTTATCTTTTCTACGTCGACTCTTAAAATCAATTTTTTCATTTTTGTTGCGCATTCTTTTATGTCCTTTCTTTTATTTTAGTTATTTTGTATTATGTCTGTTAGTATTTTTATTTCGTCTTATATTTTTGTTAAAATCGCTCTTGTCTCCTTTTGCGTTGTGACCCGTGATCTGGATAGTCTGGAACACTGCAGACATGTGGCCGAGCTCTCCCTGTTTTAAAGATATTTTTACGGCATATGTTCCCAGGATTTGGCCCGCATCACCCTACCCCCAGCAACGCCAGACGGCAAGAGCGCACCAGTTCGTCGTACAACTGGAAATATCTAGAACGTCGCTTTACAAGGACTCCTTGTCTGGTGCACTGCATCACTGTGGAACTCACTCCCAGGACATCTGTTTCCCCCTAATTACAACTTACAACTATTCAAGAACCGTGTCAATCAACATCTTCGTCAAGTGCCATAGGATCTCCTTTTAGTGTGTGTGCCACTGCCATAAAAAAAATAAACAAGGTATTCAGAAATAGATTTTGGAGGATATAATGGAGAGATTAAGGAAAACTTGTATTGAATGACTTTTATTTGGACAGCTTAAGAGAGCACTGAGAGAGCAACCGGAGACGATGAATATCGCATCGAAACTCTTGAAGGCGAACATAGGAGTTAAAAAGATAACTATGAGTGATCTTAAAAACACGGTGCTAGATCTAAAAATTAAAAATATCAGAGACAATTACTTAAATATGAAATTGGTAAAAGACACCTTGTTTAATATCGGCTATCCTCTCCTGCATTTGATCAACACGTCTCTGGACTTCTGTGTATTCTCAAGCGAGTTGAAAACTGGTGTATTGGTGCCAATACCCAAAGTGACCAAGCCTATGGTTATGACGGACTTTAAATCTATTATCAACAGTTGACAAAATTATAGTGTGCCCAATTCAGGTCGTATTTTGGGGATAATAATTTGATTTTTGAAGGACAATGAGGTTTTAGAGGCCGGCACTCGTGCGAGTCTACTAATTCGTACGTCACAGCTATGTGAAGAGATGGTATTAACAAAGGTAAAACTATATTTAGTGCATTCATGGATTTAAAACGTGCATTTGAGACCACGCCACGGTAGAAAAATTATGGTAAGCATGTTACGTCCTTAAGGTGTGGGTGCTGGAATTTTACTAGTTTTAGAATGAATTGATAATTATCTTATAATATATTAAGTGATATTCTTAAAATTCTGCTAAATACTTTCGTTGGTCATTTTGCGATACTCTTATTTCTGTTTGGCACTGATTTTTAGAAAATAACTGCCACCCTGAATGGTGAACTTTCTATATTATATAAGGGGCAGTGCATGAATAAACTTAAATTGAGTGCCAAAAAATTGAAATGTTAAAATGTAAAACAGTACAAAACGATTGAATTTATATTGAAAATTAAATATTTGGGAGTTCTTTTAGACCCACAATGGGATTTTGGTAATCATGTCCGATATCTTATAAAGAAACTGGGAAAAATTGGTTTAAGAAAATATCTGAGCATGTTTTTCGTTGGACTAAGATAATTATGTATTTTTAATACAATCATTTTTCCTCATTTTAGCTATTGCATGTTGCTTTCTATTTTATATAACAAAATTATGCGAGTGCTGTTAGGATATGACAATAATTAAAATTAATATCATGTTGAGTGCGCTTGAGTGGCTGTCATTAGGACGAAGTATGGAAATAGAAAACCTCTTTTTTATTGCCAAGATGTTTAAATTTTTATTTGGAAAAAAAAACAAAAAACAACTATAATATAGTACAAGTATAATATAAATAAAAATAAAGGTAAATTGTCACACAAGGACACACAGCAAGTGGTCTAAATACTTAGCAAAAATTAGACGTTAAATACTTAATAATAATTTTTGATTTTTGAGTGGCATATTAAGTGAAGTGTGTGCAATGTAGTAGTGTCGACACAAATTAAGATTTTCTAAATTAAAGTGATCATTTTGTCTGTATTAGTTTGAACAATAGAACTAAAGAATGCACTGTAAATAAACTTTTTGCAATTTGATGAGTGAATTCCTGTTGGGTCATTCTCCAAGAGAAGATTTTGCCACATTTTACACAGATAATTTGGTTCTATGGGGTCATTCTCCTAGAAGAAAAAAGGCCGAATTTTTCTGGTGTGAAAAACGAGTGATTCTGATGAGGGCATAGAAGAGCTGGAAAATTGTGTATCATGCAGAAAAATTATTGATGAGCAATCTTATATATGTGACCTTTGCCTAGGAAAGGTTCACAAGCAATGTGCGAATTTGACATCATCAGAAATTAAATGTATGCCTTTGCAAAAACGCATGCTGCTTTTTGTGTGTGTAAGATGCAAGAGGCACCTAGCAAGAACACCTGAATTAATTAGCATAATCGACACACTAAAAAATGAAATTATAGACATGAAAAAGGAGATTTCTCATCTTAAAACTTCAACCGAAAAGCAAATTCCATTAAAGCAAAACCTATACTCGGAAATAGTTAGGGAGAATGAAATCAGCAGGCCGAAAATTCATTCCCCCGTTCACACCATAATTATTAAACCACCAGAAGGGGTGAGTTCTGAAAAGGCAATTAACGAACTGAAAACCAAAGTGGATCCTGCCAAAATAAATGTTGGCATAAAAACAATTAAAAATACCAAAGAAGGCAATATCGTCATAGAGTGTACCACAAAGAGGGAAATTGAAGATTTCAAGAAACAAGCAGTTAAGGAACTAGGATCAAAATACACTGTAAAAGTTCCCACCAAACTACCTACCAAAATCAAAATCATTGGATACACAAGAAATCAAAGCAATGAAGTTATAGAGGCATGCATTCGAAGGCAAAATATGTGGATTACAGATGAGGATACTTTTAAGGTTACATATATTAAACCAATTAAGAATAAGAACTATTCAAATATTCTTATTGAATGTTCACCTAACCTATTCAAAAAAAATAGTAAGCATTGGAAAAGTTCATCTAAACTATGAACGTTACCCGTTATATGAGGATCTTGATGTGAGCAGATGCTACAATTGTCAGGGATACTACCATTCCAGAGCTAAATGTGTTAACAAACTAACATGTGCAAACTGTTCCGGAAATCATGAAACAACACATGCAAGAGTAATATGAAAAAAATGTATAAATTGCACAACTGCTAACGCAATATTTAACACTCACTATGACACCAAGCATTCTGCTTATGACAAGGATTGTCCAAACACAGCATATCAAAACAAAGTTAGGAAGAGCCGTATTGACTATGGGGATTTTAATGGATAACAAGACTATGGACGTTTTAGAAGAAATTGAGGACACTGATAATGAAAATGGAAAACTGGTGGACAAAGATCTCTTGTTTCAAGAAATAGATTTGACAGGTAAACAGCTTAGCATGTAAATATTCGTAGTGTAAACAAAAATTTTGCAAAATTTCATGTTAATGATAGAATGTTATAACTTGCACTTTGTAGATGTTTTTATTCTCACAGAGACATTTCAATCGGTTTCGATAGAGCAATGCAATATTGATGGGTATAGCACATATTATAACAGTGGGGACTATAACAAAAATGATGGTGTGATAGTTATGGTAAAATCTAATTTAAATGCCAGTTTCACTGCACACAAGTTTCCAATCTCTAGTGCTAGTGTTGGTAGACTGTTGTGCAGTATAGATAATAAAAAAGTTAGTATAACTGCAATTTATAAACCACCGCCAATCTCTAAAATTGAATTTATTACAGATTTACAATCATATTTTACCAAATTTAAAAATACTGCAGATATTGAAGTATTGATTGGTGACACTAACATAAACATATTAGATTTAAATGATAATGAAAATTTTGAATATCTCTGTGTTTTGGCTCAGTTTGGTTTTTTATCTTATATAAATGCAACAACTAGATTTGATTCTGAAACATGTTTGGATCACATATTTTTTAAAAGGAAACCAACAGATAAGTGTGACAAGCTTCAATCCTTTAGATTGGACTGTCACATTACTGATTATGTACCTGTAATTCTTAACATTGTAAAAGATGCGAAGTTGGTTAAGTCAGAAAATTCAGAAAAACTTTTCACCAAAATAAATACAGAAAACATAAAACATCATTTGCAACTACAAGACTGGATGGAAGTCACTCAAGACAATAATCCTGAATCTGCCACAAAAAGCTTTATGAACATCATATCTAAGATAATTTGCAATGAAACAAAAACCTACACTTTAAAACACACAAAACAAAAAAAATTATAAAAGTGGATGGTTTGCTTGCCTCAATTCAAACTAGAGATAAATTAAAGAGAAGGCTTCTAAAGAATCACACGCCTACTTTGGAAAATGAATATAAGAACTACAGAAACAAACTTAAGAGTCTTATTAACAAGCAAAAGAATTTTTATTATCAGGAACAAATTGCAAAAAATAAAAACAATATGAAAAAAATTTATGATACTTTGAAAGAGGCAACATATGAAAAACAACAAAATATAGTGTAACTAATATCTTAGATGACAATGATGTAGAGTTTAAAAATAATCATGAAATGGGTAACTACTGCAACAACTATTTCATTAACATTGGTCTGGAAATGGAACGCAAAATTCCCTTGCCAGATAAGGCAGTAAATAACAGAAAATATATTGGAAACTCTCTGTACCTCACACCAGTTCATGATAATGAAATAACAAAATATATCTCTTCTCTAAAAAATAATTCATCACCCGGATTTGACAATGTATCAGCTGACCTGATAAAAAAATACATCAAGAAATACTGACACCACTTAAACACATAATAAATTTAATCTTTCAGACTGGTATTGTGCCATCTGCTTTTAAAATATCCATTGTATGTCCAATTTTTAAAAGTGGTAAAAAGGACAATATAAAAAATTATCGCCCAATCAGTCTTATAACCCACTTTGCCAAGATCTTTGAAAAGTGCTTAAAAGCAAGAATAATTGACTTCTTAAATAAAAACAAAATACTTTCTCAGAATCAATTTGCATTTCTTGAGGGAAGTAGTACAGTGGATGCATTGTATGAATTCACTTCTGAAGTAACAAAGTGCTTGAATAAGGGGGTTCAATGCTTGAGTATTTTTATAGATCTCGCTAAGGCCTTTGATACGGTCCCCCATAAGCAGTTATTAGAGGTACTCTCAGGATATGGTTTGAGAGGAATCCCACTGAGACTCTTGGAGAGTTATTTAAAGGGTAGAAGTCAGATGGTAAGAGTTAATAATACGCTAAGTGACAAAAAGATTATTGAAATTGGAGTGCCCCAAGGCACAGTTCTTGGGCCAATCCTATTTATAGTTTATTTAAATGGCCTGCTTGAAGAAAATATTAAAGGCAAAATAATTTCCTATGCTGACGACACAGCACTTATATTTTCAGGTAAGGATTGGAATGAGGCTAGGACTAATGCAGTTGATGGTTTCAGGATTATCAAAAACTGGTTAGATTCATCTAAACTTTCCTTAAACTTAACCAAAACAACCTATATAGCCTTTTCTTTGACTGGTGCCAATAGACCTACTTTTACGGATTTGTCTATAGGGGATGGCGCAATTCAAGAAGTTGAAAATACTAAATATTTGGGACTTATATTAGACAAATATCTGAAATGGAATATACATATAGATTATATATCGAATAAGATAAGAAAATTAATCCACAAATTCTACATGCTGCGTGAGATCCTAAACAGGAAAACGTGTATTATTATTTATAAAGCTTTCATTGAGTCTCTTATTCAGTATGGTATACTTGTGTGGGGCGGCTTGTATGAGGGTGCATTGTATAGATTGGCTATAACACAGAAGTATATGCTTAAAATAATATTTAAAAGGGATATCCATCCGAACTTTTGTTTTCTGAAGACATTCTTAATGTGAGATGCTTGTATATAAATACAATTTGCACTTTTTTACATAAACAAAAATCTAAGAACCTAGTTGATCACAATTATCAAACTCGTAGCAAACAAGACAATCACATTAAAATACCTTTAAATCTGAAGAATGCTAACAAGAGATTTGTTGATTACTTGGCACCAAAATCATATAATTTACTTCCAACATCCATACGAAGCATTAGGCCGGCCGGTTAGAATTTTTAGTCAAAAGTGTAGGGGGTATATATCTGCGAATTGCAGATTAAATATCGGTATATCCAATAATCTTGGAATCCTAAGAATCACTTACTTGGCACTTTTTCTGTTCCTTACTGCATTTTTGGTGCAAAAAGCTATAGTTTCCGGATATATCCAAACATTTTTCGCCGTCGATCATCGAATCACATTTGTGACACCAAAGATCATGTTGCTTTTCGCTTGCGGCTTTAGTGCGATGCTGTGTTTCAGTTGAATCTGGAAATTATTTGCTATTAGGGTGAATCCTGTATTAGGGCAAAATATGCTATTTTTTATGTTTTATTTGTAAATAAAATGCTACAAAATATTCATATGATCCTATTTAAAACAATACAAATATTAAAAGAATGTAATTCTTCTTAATTTTCTTCCATTCAAATGTTGTTTTTACTTGCAGCTTTAGTGCGATGTTACAATTCACTTGAATCTGAATATAATTTTCTATAAATATCAGTCCGGTAAAATTTCAAAAATAATATATTTTCCCTTTTTATTTTTGCAACAATAGGCAAATTTTTCGCAGTTCAGCGAACGGTTTTTTGTATTTAATACTGATACTAATAACATGGTTCTGTTTAAAGCAATACAAATATATTTGTTATTGTTTGTAAACTGCTTGAAACACTTGGAACCTAACGACCCTCGTAAGAGGTAGTGGATCAAGGAATACAGGTGTTCTGGCTACCGCCCGAACTGCGTCGATGAAGTACCACTATAAAAGCTTCCTCAATTCCAAGGTATTGATTGTGCGCACCGATGGGATGGATCGCTGGAAATGACTCTGATCCCCAGCGATTAACCTCGGGGCACTTGGCACACCTCGTTGTATAAAGTCTTCCGGTTGTGTAGGGGGCACCATAGCTGGTGACTATTTGCCCCTTACTAGTGGGAACTCTCATGGATCCTGTTAATATAACCAAAGGCTCAGGAGAGTCGATAGATTTTGCCAAAACTAAATCAAAGAAGGAGCACTGTGGAGTTGGAGGGAAACCCTTGACAAGTTCAGAGCTAAGACCGATGCTAGCGGTTAAAGCTCGGGAAGCGATACCTTGTTGTAACTCTCTCAGGGCTCCACTGAAGTTGCCAAGGAAGCAAGCGCTATTATAAAATACCCAAAGACGTCGACCAGGGCTTTAGTAATGATACCAAGGTTCTTCTTCTTCTTGATCGTGTGCTTGATTTCAAGCAGCGTGATTTCATGGAATGCTGTTTGCTCTGTTTCTCCATAAGTCCCTGCTTTCAGCCTCTCTTATGGATTGAGTTATGTTGGTCCCCGTTATTTTCGTTATGAGATCTGTGTATCTTGTGGGTGACCTCCCTCGCGACCTCTTGCCTATTACGGCTCCTTCAATGGTTAATCTTTCCAGTCCGTTTCTTCTTATGACATGACCAAAAAATTTTGCAGCTTTTTCTGCTACTATGGTGCGAAGTCGTTTTTTAATTTTAAGTTGGTCTAAAATGGACTGATTTGTTCTTCATTCTCCGTCAGCAGTGCATTTCGAATGCGTCAATTTTCTTTTTGTCGGAATTTTTCGGTGTACAGCATTCAGCACCGTACAAAAAGATTGAGATAACCAGACTTTTTACCAGATTGGTCGTGAGTTTGGTCATGACTTCTTTGGCTAGTGCGCTTCTTCTTCGGATTTCTTGGCTGGATCCACCCCTGTTAGAAATGAGTGCTACACACATAGAAAAGAGTTCTCAAACTGAGGGAATTGACGTTATTCCGAGAGCATATTGACTTTGATATGTGGCAAAAGAATATTACCATGTGTGGAGAGAAGAATTTCTTCACCTCAGGAAAGAGTTCTCAAACTGAGGGAATTGACGTTATTCCAAGAGCATATTGACTTTCATATGTGGCGAGAGAATATTATTTTGTGTGTACCAGGTATATAAAGTTGTCGACAGTTTTTATGCTATTTACGGTCTTTATTTCCAGTCTGTTGTTATTCTGGCGATCCACTATCATCACCTTCGTTTTCTTTTTATTGATCTTCAGCCCCACTTCCTCACTCGTATTTTCGATTCTCTGGAAAAGCTCAATTAGTTCTTCTTCAGATGAAGCTATAAGCGTGGTGTCATCTGCGTATCGTAGATTGCTTATCTTTCTACCATTGAAAGTTATACCGCCATTCCATTCATCGAGGGCTTTTCTCATGATCCATTCGCCGTATATGTTAAATAGGAGGGGGCTTAAGACGCATCCTTGTCTAACGCCTTGGCCAACCTGAAAAGGGTCCGTAAGGCCACTTTCTAACCTTACATGTGCAGAGTTATGGCCGTAGCAATTAAGTGGCGCGGGATTTCCATCTCATCCAGAATTGGCCACATGTTCTACCATCGGGCGCAGTCAAATGCTTTGGTTTAGTCTATGAAGCACAAATATGTGGGGATGTTAAATTCTCTCGCTTTCTCGATTATTTGGTTGATGTTAAGGATCGGTTCTCGAGTGCCGCGTCCTGGTAGGAAGCCTGCTTGTTCTAGGGGTAATTGAGATGGAATATAATGCTTGATCCTCTCTGACAATATTTGAAGCATTACCTTACTGGTGTGT
The DNA here is from genome assembly GCA_016904865.1 of Pissodes strobi. Classification (NCBI taxonomy): domain Eukaryota; kingdom Metazoa; phylum Arthropoda; class Insecta; order Coleoptera; family Curculionidae; genus Pissodes; species Pissodes strobi. The sequence continues at coordinate 14,467 of JAEQML010054287.1, read as the reverse complement.
GATATTAGGGCTATTATGCGATAATTTTCGCAGATATCTTTGGGTCCCTTCTTATGAATAGGTACGTAAATGGATTTTGTCCAGTCTTCTGGCCTTGTATCGTTTTCCCACATGCGTTGACATATTTTATGGAAGATGTCTACCCCTGTATCTCCAAGTTCTGTTAGCATCTCAGACACAATTCCGTCAGAGCCCGGCGATGTGTGATTTTTAGTTTATTAAATGCCGAAACTACTTCTCTTATAATGTCAGGTTCCTTTTCGTCATAATCTATTTTCATTTGTTGGTATTCAGCGATGTTCTCGTTCCTCAAAAGTTTTTCACAATATGTTTTCCATCTATCTTTTATTTGTTTTGAGTCTGTCAGCAATGTTCCTTCTTCCGATCTTACAGCTGCATATTTAGGGGTGAATGTGCGAGTTATTTGTTTGATTTTAGTGTACACATCTCTCGTTTCATTCTTATGAGAGTATTGTTCAATTTCCTGACAAATTCCATTCAGGTAGTTATTCCTATCCCGTTTACATCGCTGTTGTATATCTATGCTCAGTTTCTTGTATTGTTCTTTGTCGTCGTCGATATTTAGTCCTTTGGTTTTGATGATTTTATGATCTTCGATGTGCTTCCAAGATTCCTCCGATATCCAGGATTTGGTTGGTTGTCTTTTCAGGTCTTTTCCTGCTTGTGTAGCTGCGTCTATCAATGACGTTTTTGTTTCATTCCATAGGGAGTTTGCTGTATTGTTTGCGTGCGTTTCCGTGTTAATGTGATTGATCTTTTGCGTGGCTAGCTTGTTGTATCGTTCATTAGTTTTCATGTGCCACCAGTTCTGCAATGGTTTTATGGTCTTTGGTTCACTCAATTTCATGCGTAGTTCTGCTGCTAGAAATTGGTGGTCACTGTGGCAGTCTTTGCCTGGAAGCGTCTTTACATTTTTTATCGACGTTCTCCATCGTGAATTTATGAGAATGTAGTCTATTTGATTCCTATACTTTCCTCCCGGTGAGGTCCACGTGTAAAGTCTTCTGGGGTGTTGCTGGAATCCAGTGTTGGTGATGAAGAAGTTGTTCTCTATGCAGAAAAGGATTAGCCGTTCACCTCTGTCATTTCTATCGCCTAGGCGGTATTTGCCAATTGCACAATGGAGTTCATGGTCTTGTGTTTCTCTTCCTACTTTTGCGTTAAAATCTCCGACTATCATTGTGATCTCTCGTTTTGGTATAGTGTTCAACAGTTCCTCCAGTTGGGAGTAGTATAGTTCTAGCTCGTCGTCATCTGCATCACTGGTTGGGAGGTAGATCTGTATTATATTTAGGTTTGTTGGTTTGGCTTGGAGTTTTACCATTATTGTTCTATCATTAACTGCCTTGTATTCCTTTACACACAGTGTTAGTTTGCTGTTTATCATTATGGCCACACCATTCTTAGACTCTTTTTCGGATCCTGCATAGTATATGACATTGTTGTTCTTTGTCCTGAAGTGTCCTGAACATATCCAATGTGTTTCACTTAGTCCGACAATAGGGTATCCACATGTTTCCTTCTCTACAATTGCCAGTTTTCCAATTTCTATTAGTACACGCACATTCCATGTGCCAATCTTTATTGTGTTCCAGATATTTATGTTTATTCTAGTCTCTGAATTTCCGTGCGATGCCTGGTTTCTTACATTTGCCCGGCCGGTCGCCCATTTCACACTACTAGGCCCGGAACCCGGGTAGCGCCAGTTGCTAGCTGGATTGCTCGGCACAGCATCTATTAAAGTTTTCGTCATCCCATGAACGTTCTTGGGATAGTCTTGAGAGACCTTTAATGCAGTGAGTTCCCTCTTTCTTCTGCATTCTCATCCGCCTTTATCACCGATTTCTCAATGAGAGTGCCCCGGCCTCATTTCGCTCTTCCACCCTCTGTAGGAGGCTCTTGGCATTAACGGGGGGTCCACATATCCCGGTGGTCGCTCGGGCAGTTCTGGGTTAGGCTGGTTACTGACTCTCAAAGATCCTCTACAAATACACAGACGTCAAATGTCCTCTCGAGGGGACATAAGACTCAGTGAATTCGGATTAATTTTTAACATTGTGACAGTCCGTTTTTATCCCTAATTGTAGCCTGTTGCGTTCGAGAATTTTAGGGACACCCCGGGTATGATTCTGTAGTTCAATATTTAAATCCAATATAACCCATGTCGTTTAGTTCCATTTTCATTGGTTTGCTATAAAAGGCTGCCTTGGTAAGGTTCCTGCGCTGTTATCGCCTTGCAAGTTCCATCATGGTTTTTCGGAAAGGAAGGTTACTTTCGCGTCCGCATTTCTAGGTGATTGTCGGTTTTTAAATCTGAGTTGATATCCGGCATCCGGATGGGATTTCACCGATAATCGCCGAAGAAATTCTCAGCCATTTCAACTTATTTTTGTTAGTTTTAGTGCTGTAGATGCGGGAATAACTCGCTAAGCGAGGTTATTGGGGTTTCCTTTTCCAGTCTTGGAAGCCATTGTGGTAGCCGTCGGGTAATGTACGAAGTTAGTGTACTCTCTTGTTAGAAGGGTTCACCCACCCGTCTAGAACTTTTGGAACTTTGTAATTCACCCACCCGGCTAGAACTGCTGGAACTTTGTAATTCACAGGCCTGGCTAGAACGGCTGGAACTTTGGAATTCAACCTGGCTGGAAGTTTGTACCCTCCGGGCATAAGTTACTTGAACGGGAGTACGTGGTCCATTTAAATTTTAGTTAGATCTGCCATCGCAGCAGCTAAGTGATTCTTACCTCTTCCTATTTGCTGTAACCTTAAATTCAGCCCCGGAATATTACTTTTGTAACTTACTTGCGCTTGCGCCCATATTCTTTAAGCGGCTTTACGTGATAACAATTCCGCGCGGGAGTCAAAATTCAAATTCCTCTTTTTCTCTTCATCACATAATTGCTGCCTATTCATTTATTTATTTCTTTACCTATATCTAACCCAACTACCACTGGCACTGATTGGATATTTTATTTAATATTCATCATTTTATTGGCATTAGATTAGGGTTTTAGACTGCCTCCAGCTATCGGTTGGTTGTGCATCCGAATAATTTGTATTTATTATATTTATGATTCCTTCTGAACAATAGATGAATAGTATCGTTTATATGGCGTGTTTTATTTGGCTCAAACGCAGTCAGGATTGTTACTCTTATTGAAATCTTTTAGTGAATAGGTGGCATCTTTTTGGTGCTTCCAACCAGCTTGAAGCAGATTCCACGAATAGTGTGGAGACTTCCGTTTTGGTCTGTAACAAAATTGGTGGCGCCTAACAAACCTATTCTCCGATTTAATGAGCAGCGGGCAAATTGCGCGCTCACTGTACAGCTTGTTTCGAGGCATCGCGCTCCGACCTACTGGATGAATCATTGAAAACGAATTCGATATCTGGTCTAATCGATGAGTGAGCTTTAATAAATCTCGGTGGAGCTCCTCATAGCTTTACGAGAACTTATTACCTTTCTCTTTGATTAAAATACATAGAAAGCACGTCGCAACATGGAATGACCTTTTCGGAACCTTTGTATAGAGAGCTCAATACAAGAACCCTGAGTTTATCAGGAAACAATTTTAGGTCTTGGTACAGAGAGTGATTCATTACGGGTACCGCTACCAGAGTGCCAAGGGCCTGCGTCTATACAAGAGACATGGCGGCCATGCCGCTGCAAAGAACCTTTACCCCGGGCTCTGGTTGTAGCCAAGATTACCATAGATAATGAAATAAAGAATGGTGATTGTCATTTGCGCGGCTTATTTTCCTATGGATGTGGATAGCCCCTCTAAGGACGTTACTCCACTGGTGGAATAGTGACCTCAAGATCAAGTAGAGGTGCCTGGCGGATGGTAACCCACGTCGGGTTAACGGGATCGCCTGGCTCTAAATGGATAATGATACTGAAGTGGCTGTATATGGGAAGCCATAAGATTGAACTTTGCATGCAACCGTGTTTCAATCCGAAATATTTGATCAAATGCGGGTATGGGAACTTGCTACGAGTCTTCATAGGGAATGATATCTACATTTGCTCAGACAGCAGAGCTGCTCTATTGGCACTTGACTCTGATAGGGTTCAGTCTACGTTGGTGTTTGGGTATAGGGAGGTTTTTGAAGTCGTCCTAGTCACGACACATAATAGAGTTTGTTTGGGTTAATTTGGATTTGTAAAGATTGATCTAGCCTAATAGAGTTCCGCAATGTATCAAATGGCACCCGAGCTTGTAATAGATGTGTCCTATAGTATGAGCACCGCAATCCTAAGGAACGTAATAAATAAGCCAAGAATCTATGTTGGATTATTTTAGAAATAAGGCAGGCTGGGATATTCTTGGGAGACCCAGAGTCTTATAGTATGAGACACTTTCTGTTTCTAAAGAGGGAGCTTGTGAGAGGGCTCCGCACAGAGCACTTCGCAAGCTGCGTGCTGAGCTTTGTTTGTATAAGAAAGATCTAGCTTATTGAACATTCGTTAGGGAGACCTGGCTATAGGCCCGAATTGGTTTGTAGTTGGCGCGCAATGGACCCAGACTAGTGGCCTTCGTGCAAGAGATCTCTGTCCCGCGCTTTCATAAATCATTCAATCATGCACCTTGCCAGATCTCTTAGAGGGCAAGGGCGAAACTTATAGTTAAGAAAATAATGCCCAATATGAAACTTCAAAGTGAAACAAATAAAAAGAAAACAAAACTTTTTACATTTCCTTATATAAAAACAAATATTTCACTCAATCATTCCCCCTAGTAGTGTGTTGGTATTATCTCTCAGGCTGTTTTCTGAAGATACGTCTATTATAAGTCTGTTTTTAATTTGTACAAGGATTATCTACAACTTTTCAATTAATAATTTTTGCTTTTGTTTCCAACTTGAGTCTAATTTACTTTTAAATTTTCAACGCCATAATCATATCATAATAATCAGCATCATAATTTATTCGTAGAATCACAATTGAAATGACACATGTCGAGGTTGTAAATACAAAGATCCAATGTCAAGATTAAAATTACTATTCAAAAACAAAAAATTTATATTCTCAACAGACTGCAGTGAATATTAAATTGTAGTACATATTAAAGCTGAAAAAGTTAAAAGACAGATACAATGATCAAATTAATTCAAGATCTTCATAAGGCTATTTAACTTTATTCTTACATTAACATTTTTCGTCAAAGCTATATTAGACTCGATCAGAACTGAGATAAAAATTAAATATGTTATTTTCTCATTTTATTAAGCTTTATTTTGATGTATACACAAAGTCACAATGCATATTCCTAAATTTAACATCAAACATAACTCTATTCCGCGGTAAAAATAAATATATATTTGCTTCCTTAAAAATGCAATATTAAATCAAATAAGTTAAAAACATTATCAGAAGAAAAATATCCACAAAAGTTGAAATCAAAGAAACTCATTATTTATTTCTTAGTTTTTGCATAACAGCTCAACTGCATCCATGCAAAACGTTTGTCATACTTTAATGAGCATGATCCGGAAAGTTTGAAGAGATAAAATTCAGAATTTGTTCAACAAAAGCTCTTAAGGTCTTAGCTCGGCAAACTTTTTTAATTTTCCATGGACTTTACAAGAAATTGCCGTTGTAAAATAGCATTTGCAAAGACATTTGAATTGTTTGGGAATTAAAGTAGGTAAGTAAGATTTTTTTAAATATTTTTTATTGTTTTCAGGCTAGGCAGCGCATTGTTTTTGGACAGTCAAGTAAAAAAAGATGAGAAAAATCCTTAAATCAAATGAAAAAAAATTATTTTCATAATTTTAAGATTACCGGTGGAAATTGCGCTACTATTTCAGCCACAGGGTTAAAAGCTGAGATGAAAATATTGTAAACTAGAAAGCTTATTAACTAAAGAACACTCAGTCTAGAGTTTGCACTTGATACTTGACATTCAAGGATCAAATATTATGAGTATTATCTAAATATGTTTTAAAAACAATCAGTCAAATATCAACAAAATTTAGTATAAAAGAACGGGCAAATCAAGTAGACGACAACTTATCTGATTGAGTAGTTCCCTTTTAATTAAGGCAAAACGCTCCTCTGATAATAAATTCAAACCCTCCAATCCTGATTATCTGGTTAAGTAGTTCCCTTTTAATTAAGGTCAAATGCTTTTCTGGTAACCAAGGTCAAACCTCCAGATCTTGACCTTCTAGTTAAGTAGTTCCCTCTTAATTAAGGCCAGACGCTTCTCTGGGAACCAAGATCAAACCTCCCCTAAAGTTACGTCAGTGAAAAAGTAAAGTGAACCATAAATAAAAGTGAAATCTAATTAAAGCATACCAATATAACTGAAACGAATTATAACGCTCATAACAATTTAAACTAAAAGTAAACATGGTCGGGATGACTCCGTGGTTATCACCACTTTGCTGAAGAAGCGTTTTGGAGTCCTGAGCATTCTCGTCTGGAATAAGATAAGTGATCCTTTTTACCTTTTAGAAATGTTTGCACAATTGCTCATTATTTCATCTTTTTAAAACTGAAAAACCAATAATTCAAAATTTAATTTTAAGTATCTTTACCGTATCATTATCTTACCTTTGATTTATCTTGTATATTTACCTTATTGTACAGCTATCTTACCGTAATCTCAACACGAGATTATATATTTAACTTTAATCCTCGTAACTTGGACTTTGGTCTTATCAATCAAATTTTGTACATTTATCTAATTGTAAATTTATCTACTGTAACTCAAAACGAGATTATCTATCTTTAACTTTCAGCCTCGTACTTGGATTTTGATCTGATCAATCAAAATAATTATATTTAGTGAGTACCTACTATGTATTACAGAGATTGAATACTCATGTACATACTCAATATTAATCTTGGAAATTTCCATTTGTAAATTTTTGTAAACTATTGTTTCTTACTTATATTTACTCTAGTTACTACAGAACAAGTAGTGATATTATTTGGCTATATTTAATTTTTTCAAAGGTAAACCCTAAATTTAATATAAATTAAATTTCTCTCGGAGACCTCTCCCAGATTTTACAATTATCTCCCAAATAGACATATTTTCGAAATACAATATGTGATTGAAGTTCTTCTTAAGTATTGCTTATTTTATCTTACCTATACAGATTGTTAATTGGTAAAACATTTTGATTATAATTACTATGGAATTAGGTAATTAAATATTTTTGACTTATTAATGGGCTGATCGTAACTTATTCGCTTATCAGAACCATTAATTTTAATTAGGGTCGTAATGAAAATTTCGTATACTACGATCTCATTATAATGTAATCTAGGATCAGTATTGTTAAGTATTGCTTATTCTATCTTTCCTATGCCAAGCGTAATTGGTGGTTGGAATTAAGATGTAATTTTGGAAAGATACTCAGTAGACTCAAAGATTATTATTAAAATTTTTGAAGGAAAGCATATTTTTATTTCTTGCGTTTACTTTCTTTACATTGGTGTCTTATTATGGTTAATGTAATCTGACAATTTATATTATATTTTCTTATCTTTCGGTCTACTTTAGATCTGGCGCCCACATTTAATTGAATTTTCACAATTCGAACTCACACCCGTAGTGCCACCGCAATAAGATGTATCTGAGCAGTGACAGGGTAACTCAAGGAAGGTTTAACTCTTACTTTTATTTATTCAAATAATTTCAATTAAAATCAAAACAGCAATTTTAAAATTCGAAAATAAAAGCAAAGGGATAAATGTTATAGGATGGTGAAGGGATTTTCATCCAACCAAACATGGTCCTTTTATCTATTCAACATTTCCGCAATTGAGGAACTTGCTTCGTTAAGTTCAAACGATAGTGTAAAATAAATTAGGCTCTTGCAACATTCTATTCTATTTTCTTTATTTTTGATCGGCACTAAGCCTTTGAATTGGTATAATTTCATATGGTGTATACTTAAAATAATTTTAAGTTCATTTTATTTCTTCTTCCATATCTGGATTCTCTTGACAAAAGACCTTAAGTCACCTTACTTGTTTTTTTTTCTAATTTTTCATCTTATATTTCGATATTTAATGATGAAGTTCTTTACCTCTCTCCAATACTTTCTTTACATTGACTTTGAGCCGCTCTGACATTTGCGTCAATTTTAAAATATAAGTTTACCATTTCACATCTGGCATTACTAGAATAAATACAGTGCTGTTTTGCGTTCTTTAAACAAGAATTTAAAACTGTGTAGAAAGAGTAAGAAATTGTATTCAATTTTTTAATAATCTAAGCTGATTTATACGGTGCCGACTATATATAAGCATCCGAACCTTTCTGGAATATTTTTAAAACAGCTAACCTTAATATAATAGGAAAAGCCCCTAAGTGTGGATGGTGCTAGACGTATTCAACTTCTAAATTCATTTTCTGAAAGTATCTAACTTTTTTTGAAAATAGCTTTTCCCGGCAAGTTAGCAAACAATGTTTATATTTCTTCATTTATTCTCTAAGCCCGGAAACTTTTCTACACGATTTGGAACTTCGACATCATGACAAAACACCGAAAACATTCTTTCTCGAGTTTCACAATTTGACGCCAATATAAAAGGAGATATATCAAAAGTTGAAGGGAAAAATCTACTTTTCAGCCGTACTAAAGGGCGAGTATTTATTGACAAATTAGATGATAGTCATGGTGTAATATTGCGAACTACTAAAAAACATAAACCTACTAATTAAATATTACCCCGTCCTAAGTTTGAACTTGAACTTGACAAATGTTATGTAAACATTCACAGTTAATTATAAACAATTTGAGCGGTCGACGGGAGCGATTTTAATCCTTAATGATGCAGCCATCAGCATTTTGTAACATATAAATACGCAGGCAAACGCCAAATTCATCAGGCTTACGAAATTCTCAACTCCGCTCAATCTAGCTGGGACAGCGCATAGGTGCGTACACTTCTATTTGTTCTATCCGACCACCCTCATATCTGTGAACACCTGGACACAGGTCCAGGGCGATCAGGTCGTTACCTAACCTGGATGGACATATGCACAGGTAACAGATTAAAAATGTTAAAGTAAATTAAAACTAACCCAAATTAACCGAATATTGGCAAGTAACCAAAGACATTAAAATTGGTTATAACGTATCGGAACCGGTTCCAATGACTAAAATAAATTAAAACTAACTGAAATTAACCGAAAGTTGATTGAACGAAAGTAAGTTAAAACTAACCGAATTTTGAGGACTAACTAAAATTAATTAAACACATTTAAATTAATTATAACGTATCGGAACCGGTTCAAATGACTAAAATAAATTGGAACTAAGTGAAAGTTACCGAAAGTTGACTGAATGACTAACCAAAAGTAAGTAAAAGCGGCAAAACGGTCTAATACGTATCGGAACAGATTAAAAATAGTAAAGTAAGTTAAAACTAACCCAAATTAGCCGAATTTCGGCGACTAATCGAAAGTAATCAAAAACTTTAAAAATGGTTATAACGTATCGGAACCGGTTCATATGATTTAGATAAATTAAAACTAACTGAAATTAACCGAAAGTCGATTGAACGACTAATCAAAAGTAACCAAAAGCATCAACTCCGCCTAGTCAAGCGCTCCTTTGAGACTGCAGGAGTCTCAGCGGTTGCCTAGCTGGTCCCAAGCCCAGTCAAGGAGGAGGGGGCACACGCAAGGACTAGAGAGGGTTTGGTTTGCTGACCGGTAACGGCGACGGGAAGGCGAGGCCGGGACCCGAATGGAGCCATCTGGAGAGGTAGCGACATAACAACTAAGGTTTATAGGCACTTCCTTAGGCCGTCGGACAGTACAGGGAGCGCCTGAGGTAGGACCCTGCTGCTTCAGTCGGGGGGATATAATCGCGGCTGCCAGACCATCCTGCAAGGACCTATCCTGGCCATGCTGACTCGTGGCCCGGCTTGTCTGTGAAGTAGCTTCTCTCTAGTCCTTCAATACCATCACCTTATTTTTTCGCAAATACACCCCTTACACGCACTCAGGTGCAAATACAGAGAAACACTAATCCGCTAACCCCTTTTTAAAAATTTTCAGAATGAGTGACAGTGAAATGGATAAAACGGAAAAAGAGCCAACCACCACAGGGAATCCTACCCCTAGCAGCCCTGAACCCGGGATGGAAATGAGTTCCATCCAGGAAGAGGAGCTGTTAAAGTCACCAGCCAGCACCTCTGAATCCGAGGCGTGTAGAAAGTCCTCGACCGGGCCGGAACCTAGTTTCGACCAGGCGGGACCGGATGCAGCTGAAGAGGAGAGGTTGCGGCAGAAAGAAGCACGCAAGCAGGCCAGAAATCGTAATCGCACGAGAAGGAGAAAAGAACTGAGAGACCGCTTGAAGGAGGAAAGAAGGGCAAACCAGGCTGGACCGTCGGTTCAACCAGGCTCACCCACCGCCACCATCAATGCCTCTCCACGCTCTGATGGCAATACCCAAGCCCGGCCCCGTGGGCAGCATCAGAGCTTCCAGCAGGTAAGGAGTAGAAGGCCAAAAGCACGCGACGCCAGGCGAGCGGCAGCGAAGCTGAAGCCCATTGTTCTGCCTACAGCTCCGGCTGCAGTCGGGGGTTCCTCCACCCAGGATGAATACCCAAAACATCCAGGGAAGAGCACTCCTGGCGACAGCACGTCGAGAAAAAGGCAGATCTCTAAAGATACCCCTCCAGAACGCCAACACAAGAAGCCAAAACAGGGCGGGTCTACTTCCCATAAGAACGGCCGGAAGGGAGTGTCGCCTCTTTTGAGGAAAGGCATCCAGTCAGGACGTTCAAGTGGAAGGCCAACCGACCCGCCCAGTTCTGGCTCCTACAGTTCGGCGGCCTCGAGGGCCAACCAGGTTGTTTTCAGGTCTAACAGACAAGGTGGGAAGGTGACCAAAGAAGAGGCGGACCGCTTGAGGATGCACCTCATTAACGAAATGAGGCGTACCAAGGCAGAGCTCCACTCCCGAAACTCCGGCCTTACTGAGGCGGGGTGGTTTTTGGTCACCACGGAGGATGAGGAATCCAGGGATTGGCTGCTCAACACCTGTCAGCCACTGACCGAGGGAGAAGTGTCCTTCACAGCCGTGAAATCGGCGGACGCCCCATGGCCGGTGGAGATTGTCTTCACCTTGAAGACACTAGAGCAGCCGAAAATAGAGTATGTCACCGAGATGCTATCCATCCAGAACACCACCTTGAGTGTTCCGGAGTGGCAGCATCTGAAGACCGAAGGACAACCAAGCAGTTGGCGCCTTCACTTCCTGGTGAGCAGGGAGGTCGTGGCTGGACTAGAGCTGGCCGGGTGGATTGTCTTCTTCGAATTGGTCGCTGTGCGAGTTTACAGGGTAACCATTCGGAGAGCACCCACCGGGCGGGGCACTTCAGCCGAGACTTCCAAACCATCAGGAAGCAGGCAATAGCCAAGTAAGGTGGCTACCCCTATCCATGGTGTCCCCCATGGCGCAATTAAGGGTAAGTCAAATAAATCTCCAGCATAGCCGAGATGCTAGTGCTGAATTGGCAAGCATCATGGCTGGAAAATCTGGAGAGATTGTACTAATACAAGAACCTTACTTTTTTAGGGAAAACATAAGGGGACTTGGGACCCCCGGCTTTACCATCTTGGCCGGGTGTGAAGGAGTAGAGAGGCCGAGGACATGTATCGTGATGTCCAGGGAGCTGCAGGGAACTCTGTTACCACAACTAAGCTCCAGGGACATTACGGTGATCCTGCTGGAATACATGGTGAGTGGCACAAAACATAAGTTATTAATTAGTAGTTTATATCTTCCGTATGATAACGCGCAACTTCCCCCAACGGAAGAATTAATAAGGTTAATAGAATACAGTAAAGACAAAGGTTTTCCACTAATCGTGGGGTGTGATGCAAACGCGCATAATATCGTTTGGGGGAGCACTAACACTAACGCGAGAGGTACGGCTCTATTAGAGTATTTCGTATCGGAAAACCTTGAAGTAGCTAACGTAAATGCGGAACCAACTTTTGTGAATCGGCTTCGTCAGGAGGTTATCGATATTACAGTGGTAACTCGAGCATTTGCGGAAAAGGTAGCCAATTGGAGGGTAAGTAGGGACATAACTATGTCCGATCATAGAATGATCCGATTCGAAATTAAATCGGATAAGATGGAGAAGCCACTGAAAAGAATTCCGAGGGCAACAGACTGGAACAAATTTAGGGAAAGTCTGGTAATGTCCATGGGAACTTTAGGGCAGGCTATTTCATCAAAACAAGAACTAGAAATTGAGGTGGTAAAGCTAAACAGTGTAATCGTCGACTCCTATGAACAAGCGTGCCCACTTAAGAAAGCGAGCGCCAAGAGGCTGCCTTGGTGGAGTGATACTCTGGACCGTCTTAAAAAAGACGTGAGAAGATCACACCGCCACGCTTTCAGGGAAGGGCGGCAGGAGCTCTGGGATGTGTATCTGGAAGCCAGAAGGAAATTTAAAATCGAGGTCCGACGCAGCAAAAGAGACAGCTGGAGGAAATTCTGTGGAGAGATGGAGTCTCTCTCGGACTCAGCGCGTCTGCTTAAGCTGCTGGGCTCGGAAAGACAAAAAGAGATTGGCTCTCTGAAAACAGGCGAACAATGGACGGCGAACAGAGAGGAAGCGATAGAGCTTCTTCTAAAAACCCACTTCCCCGGAGAGGTACAGACTACCAACTGGGACGAGGAGCCAGAGCCAGAGATGGACTGGAACCTTGCCCGCAGTGTGGTGACTGAGGAATCCATAACTTGGGCAGTGGGGGAGTTCAGTCCATATAAGGCAGGAGGGCCGGATGGAATTATACCCATGATGCTGCAGGCGGGCCTTGACACGTTACTCCCTTACTTAAAGAGAGTATTCGAGGCCAGCGTAGCACTAGGGTACGTTCCACAAGCTTGGAGAGCAGCGGATGTCGTCTTCATCCCCAAGGCAGGGAAGAGAGACTATTCCCATCCCAAGTCCTTTAGGCCTATAAGTCTAACTTCATTTTTAATGAAGACAATGGAAAAAATGATTGACAGGTTCATCATGGAAGAGATCTTAACTGATTCTCCGCTACATGATAATCAGCACGCCTACAGAAGGGGGAAGTCGACTGAAACGGCTCTCCATTCTGTAGTTAGAAGGGCTGAAAAGGCAATAGAAAACAAAGAAATGGCGCTAGCGCTCTTCTTTGACGTAGAAGGAGCTTTTGATAAGGCTAAAACGAAAACTATCTGTCAAGCCCTCCAGGCCAGGAGAACACCAGTTCATTTGGTCAAGTGGGTAAAAACGGCACTGGAAGACCGAAAGATCAGCGCCACGCTGGGAGAAGTTCGCGTCGAGGCCGGGGTAAGAGGGGGTTGCCCACAAGGCAGCTGCCTCTCGCCACATTTGTGGTGCCTGGTGATGGACAGCCTCCTGAGAAGGTTAAATCTTGAGGGATTCTACGCACAAGCATATGCTGACGACGGGCTAGCAATGATCACGGGCAAGTTCGTGAGAACGGTCTGCGAGCGTATGCAGGTGGCGTGTCGGATAGTTCAAGGTTGGTGTGAGGAGAATGGTCTCTCAGTAAACCCAGGGAAGACCGAACTCATTCTCTTCACAAGGAAACGAAATCTAACAGGTTTTATACATCCCATACTCTACCAGACGAGACTGAGCCTAAGTCAACAAGTCAAATATTTGGGAGTTATTTTAGACAGTAAATTGACGTGGAAGGCACACGTTGAACAGGTGGTGAATAAGACAACCGCGATTATGTGGCAACTAAGGAGAACGGTAGGTAGGAAGTGGGGTTTAAAACCTTACATCCTCCAGTGGCTGTACACTGCTGTGATAAGACCGAGGATTTCCTACGGATCCGTGGTCTGGTGGCCAGCGGTGACCAGAGCCACTAATGCCCAGAAACTGGCCAGACTGCAAAGGCTGGCTTGTTTGGGTATTACCGGAGCATTGAGAACAACTCCCGGAGCAGCACTGAACATCATCCTGGGGCTGCCGGACCTCCCGATCTGGATTGAGAGAGAGGCAATGGCGGCTCACAAAAGGATGATCGACAGTGGCCTATGGCGAACGGACTACACAGGGAAAGGCCATACGACTATTGCCGCCAAAATGAGTAGGGATCTACCCATCATTGCGACCAAAGGCAATATTCCAGATGGCAGATTAAGACTGAGAAGGAATTTCCAAGTGGAATTTCCATCAAGGGAAGAGTGGCTGTCAGGCCAGGTACGTACGCCGAGCGGCGCACACGCATGGTACACTGACGGCTCATGGATGGCTAATACACAGTCATCCGGAGCCGGTGTATACCTAGACAACACTAAATCAGGAGAAAGCACTTCGCTGGGGAGATATGCCACTGTTTTCCAGGCGGAGGTGTTTGCTATTTTGGAAGTAGCAACCAAGGCGGAAGTAACAGAAGGTGTAGAGAGTATATATATTTACTCGGACAGTCAAGCCGCTCTCAGGGCG